>JAPYYT010003716.1:0-11911 GCA_030522565.1 Ceratosolen corneri | reverse complement strand
CCGCAGGCGAGTGCTCTCATCGACCTCGGAGAAATCGCGCTCCCCGTCCACTCCCCCCCTGACCTTACCTCTTGTCGCGGCTCCGCGCTCATCCCCGGCTTCTGGCCCGACGCCGACGCCCAGCGGATTTTTCGATTTTCGGTGAGCTCGCTCTCGGCTTCTGACCCCGACCACCCACCCCCACCGAGGAACCAGTGAGCCGAGCTCACGCGAGCCCAGTGCACCGGGCACCAAGTGCAGCTGGGAGCCCAAGTAAGTGATAAGGAGACTGGAACGAGGAGTGAAAATAACCGGTGCTCGGCTGGCCTTACGGGGTACGGCTGAGGTGCCACCGCCTCCGCCGCCTCCGCCGCTTCGTCATATTCATGGATATGAGGGGGCACTGAGTTATGGGTGGGTCATCGGTATGTTATTTAACGCTAGGCTGACTCCTAATGTATTTCGTACCGAGAGCACGTTATTATTCTTTTAATGTATTGCCTCCTCCGTTTTGGGCGGCACGGGCGAGCGTACCGCGAGCTTTGCAAATTGTTTTCTTCCATGCTTTATAATGGCAATCGAGGGGAACTTTGGCGTACAAATTTTTGCAGCGTCGCTTATTCGCCAACTGGCCAGTTACGGGAGGAGCGATCGAGGCTCCATCGACAATTTGCAACTGCCTTTACGAACGTGACAGCGGATCATTCGCGAGAATGCGTTTTATCTGGCGATGTGGGATAAGTCTGTTGATGATATAAAATTGAGGGGCTACTTAAAGCACAGCTTTAAGTGTGCTCGCGATAATAATGCCAGCCCGTTATCAATTATGCATGTCGATGTAGTGGGCATGACATAGGGAAAAGTTCCGGGCAAAAATTTTTATCTACAAACTTGGCAGAAATGTTCTATCGTAGCGCATAATGCGCCCGAAGAGCAATGTGTGATGAAGCTGGAAAGTTTCGTCGGAATCCACATCGCACCACCGGCATCCCGATACCGTGGGCATATAAAGATGTGTTGGTGAGGCAGGAACAGAGGCAACGCAGACGGGGAAACAACAAAACGGCAAGATAGCGTGGGAAAAGAGTGGAGATGAAAGAAAAATTCAAGCTCAGCGCCCAACAAGATGCGGTGCAATTTATTTTCTGATAAAGAAACTATTCCCGTCTGTATTCTGTATTAATATTAATAAATTCATTCGAGTGCGCATTAAACACCGAGAGTAGACTTTATCTCGACTTCAGACAACACTGAGATTTTTCTAAAAAGATGACGGACTATTATTCTCAAGTTTGCCGCACAATGTTTAAATGCGCGTGCTTTACGTTAATTAGATTGCAAGCTCGGTCAGTGCCGAAATTTGATAATCTTGGGAAACTTGTTTTGGCGGAAGTACAGTCATTTGAGGCCGAGTCTACCAAACTTATTAAAAGTGCAATTTTTTCTCATAATTCAAGCCAAAGTTTCGGAAATCTCGAGCTCCTGAGTGACAGTCGACGAGCTTCAATTCCAAAAGGAGCATTTTCCAACGCTGTCCTTTTTTATATAAAAACGTGCCCAGCAGTTCTGGGGAGTGGGGGGGGGGCCTGGGGCAAGAGTACACCACTGGCGAATAAAAAAATATCCGACCTAAAGGGAGTCGATAGCGGCGCCAGTCTCCAGTCGACTTCGAAGGACGCGATAGCGACGGCGAGGGAGGCCAAAGGCGCATGCGCGCAAACGAATTATCCAAGCGAAAAGAGGTAGTTCAGAGCGAACGTTATATACGCATGCGTGCGCACGTGCATCACGCTCTTTGCAAACGTGCACGAAGCACTCTTCGCGCATCGACGACTTTCTTTTAACGTTCCACCTTTTCCTCCTCCGCGATTCAATTTTATTTGCCCTTCTTTTTACTATTTTAATACATCCATTTGCCCCCTCGATGTTTTATTCTATTTTCCAATTATTTATCACCGGCCTCCCACCTCGTCTCTCGCTCTCACTCTCTCGCTCTCTCTCTCTCTCTCTCACTCGCTGTCTCGAAAATTCCTACTCCAAGACCAATACTCCAACACTGAATCCCAACCAGATCCTTTATTTATTTATTACCATTTCACGAGTTCCCGATGACAAGATTTTCTTTACTATTTTACGTCAACTCAATCTTTAGTGGCTGGATTTTTCTATAATGGACTCGCATCGTGTCAATTAGTGGTCGTGCTAGCCGTACATTGAGATTGGGCTTCTTACGTTTTCCAACGAGTTGTTTATATTAGTAATGAGCAAGTTCATTAATTGAAAGACTCCATTGAATCGATGAGAAAATGCACAAGCGAACAATGTATATACGAATGACGTGTATTTTAATTACAATAGCAGTGAAATTGTATATTTACATAAGCTACCTACACACTCTCGGTACTTCCTATTTTCATTCTATATTCCGAGCAAAGTTTATCTCGTCGTACTCTCTTCTGGCAAAAATTAATTAAAAAAATTTGTTTCAATTTTCATCGGGCAAGGCCGATGATTAATTTCACATAAATTTTCATATTATATAGTACAGGATAAAAAAAGGCTAATATGAAGCATAACGGGATTCTCTCAAATAAGATGGAATTTCAATTTAACGTGGCGTATTGAGTGTATGGTTTGTCGGTGTAAACGGTAAAGTCAATTTATTACCTTAGAATTTCTAGTACACATCTGCTTTTCAAATTCAAAGTCATGGTGTTGAGCATTTATATTTTTGGAATTGGAAACTTTATCACAAACTTATTATAATTCTAGTCAGATGGTTAGTATCTAGCAGAGTAGAAAAACTAATAAGTTTTAGTACGAGGAAACGTACGTAATCACGTTATGGTTGGCATGACAAACAAAGTGTAATTGAATGCCGAAGAAATACGTGGAGCGTGTACACTTTGGCTTTTTTGTTGTAACGGGTAATTAATTGTCATGTTTTTGTTGTGCGCGAGAAAAGGGTTTTGTACGAGTTGAGCATTGAAAAATCGGAATACTTCTTTATGCCATTAATAGAAAAAGTAATTTTCAATGATAGTTTGGTCAAATATAAGGCCATCTTACAATCTTGCAATTCACAATTGGTTTTTTAATTCATTTGTAAGGTACTGCGTGCGAGAATGTTTGTCGATTCAATGGGCATGTGGAATATCGCGAAAATGCAACTTTTGAAATATATTTTCACTTGAGATGAATTTTCTATTCTCCGGTCTTGCGAAGAGCATCGGATTATTTCTTATCGTCTTTTTCACCTTACGATTGTTTATTTAGGCAAATTCGTTCATCCGATAGCATTAAAGCATCTATACTTTTATCAGCTGAACTCGAACGATCAAAGAGCATAAAATTTGACAAAGTAAAATATGTTGATTAAAGGGAGGTAGAGCGAATTATTTTTATTTCTACCGAGTCATAAATTTGAACGGTTAATACATTTTTTTTTTTTTTTTAATCTTTATATTATCAGTTTTGTGCTTTATATGTGAAGTTTTTATATTTTATTTTTCAACCGGTTTTACATATCCTTTATCAAATAGTATCTGTCATTATTGCCTGTAAAATCGTGTGTTTCTATTGAATCAACTAGATTATTCCGATCGTAAAATGCATTTATTTATCTGATGTTTCGTTCCCAATGAAATTAATTATATATAAATATTAAATCATTTAGAAAATAATAAGCTATTTTATAATTAATGTGACGATAATCCGTAATAGCGAAGATTAAATATAAATAAGGAATTACATTCCAATTTATAAATTAAAACTGTCTTGTACGTATATTATTTTTCTATTTTAATGGCATCTGTGTACAAATATTTCCTCTTGCGAATACTTGACACCAACACTACGTCACACCAACATTTAAATTCCATCCGAACTAATGTCAGACTAATATAATATATTCTTTTAAAGGGACATAGAAGATAATTCTATCTTATTTTAATAACCCGAGTCGTATTGGATCAATGTTTTTGAATTAATTTTGGAAAAGTTGAATAGTGTAAATGTTCGTAATGAGTTTCGTAAAAAGTGGTAGATTGGACTTACAGGTGCATCTTTCTCTTCAAATCTGTACGTCGAATTGTTTAAATTGTCGAATTGGCGATAAGCAGCTTGTAATTAACATAGATTTATTATAATTAAGAAAGATTTACGAGTTAGTTTGAGAACTTTTTAATACGCCGCAAATCTAAAAACGCCTTTGCGCAACCTTAAACAATCCTATCTAACACTGCCAAAACCAAAAAGTAATGTTTTAGTAGAAAATATGAATTAAATATTCACAATATACGTATATGCTTTCCTATTTGGACAACGGAACTCTATGGTCAAGCTTGATATGCTCAGTTTGTGTTTCATTATGCAAGTAATATGAGTAAATGTAGGCCCCTAATTTATCACATTGAAATGATCATATTACTACAATATATAATCCAATACCTGGATAGCAAAGAAAATTAATCGAGAATTTCTTAACGCGAGAAAACTGGGTTTGCGCTGGTCATTAATCAATCAGCGTGCGCATTAATTGCGAAGATTAGCGTTTAAAAGAGGGACGGTAATATTGAAAGTCTGCGAACGCGTCATCGTTGACAAACTGTTCATTGTCAGTCCTTTCATTTCGCTTGAAAAACTAAAATTACGCGAATACGCCAGTGGTAATGTGAGCCTTGGCCGAGGAACGGCGACGCACAGAACGGAAAAAAGAAAGATAAGATCTTGCCGGAGATAAGCGAATGGAAAAGTAGCGGAAGGTGGGGGGGGGGGCGCGTTCGCGCGAATACAGAGAGGATCTTGCGAAGGTGCGCTTAACGAGTTTCGGTCTCGGCTGGAGAAGTCCGATAGTTCGTCTCGTTCGTCAAGAAGTAAGAATTGCATTGCGAAGCCCATGTGACGCGAAGCCCTTCAAGTAAGAAAAATAGAAAGCACCGGGGTTGGCAATTTAATTTGATTAGCTATCTGGTTTTTGGCAATGAATATTCGGGCGAGTATCGAGGACCAGAATTCTGCTCGAGAAGAGCATTCGCTTTTTCAGACGTTAATTAAATTTTGGGGGATGTTTAGAGCTGATCTTGTTGCAATCTGCGATATTACTTAGGGGGGAATCGAAGTCAATAGTTCAAGCCAAATCAAACAACCGTTAAGAAGTATTCATCTAAATTCAAGAGGAGAAGTTGATAAGTTACTGGGAGAGATGACGGATTAATCTAATATCAGGGAGTCGTCTTTGATTTAACGGAAAATGCGAGAGGAAGAACGAAGCGTTTGCTGTGACTTTGCATTAAATTTTTCAGAACGAAATTTACAATTAGCCAATAACATTTATAATTATAATGGTCAGTGTAACGCTTGAAAACACTGGATGTGCTTTCATCGCTACTTTGTCACCTAAAAATCTCACCTAAAAATCTCAAGAATAGTCATTAGCAAGTCAAAAGATTTGGAAAGAGAAGATCGAGAGAAGACTGTTTTCTATTGAAAGTGGATTATGGAAATTCTCGTCCATGTCCGCTGGCTTATGCATTCCTAGCGCTGCTTTGCTACGTTACACTGAAAAAAAATTCAAGCTAAAATCATTTTGAATTATTTATTCAGCTTATCCACGTAATGTGTTGATTATGGATGAATTTTCTGTTGAGTTGATCCGATCGTTGTATTTATAATAGCATTGTCGCCTCCAAGAATGCGAATACTTATATTCTTTAAGATGAGAATAAGTATTTCCTATTGACAAGTTGAAGAAGAATTATGGCATATTGATGATGCTGCAAATGATGTCGATTGTATATTATATAATTAGAGTAGGTAAATTGAAAATTTTAAAAAAGGTAAAACCCAAGACTACACCGGCAACAAACGAGGAATGACGAAAAATTATAGTACAATTAGTCAAACTTTCCGACAGAGCATCAACCTCCACTCTTCCAAAAGGACAGGTTAAACAGATTCTGACGTAATAAGAATAAGGCATGTCCTTGTAAATAAATGACTTTGCGTGGCAAGATCGCGATAAAAAGTGAGCTGCCCGTTGGCCCAAATGCTTCTCGGCAGCCAGCGAAGCTGATTGAGCCGGGGTCGAGGGAGGGGTCACGAGGGTTAAATCGCGATAACCCTTTAAAAATCGTCACCAGCGTTCCCTTCACGGCCAGGACGGTCGGCCGCTGTCCCCGTTCCAGCCCTCCTCGCGACTTTACGAGGCGTGAGTCGAGTAAGAGTGACTTTACTTCGCGCCCCATCCTTTTATTCCCTTTTGGGGAAACGCACTCAGGAGCAGATAGCGCGTATCGAATATCGAATATTTGGAAGAGTGTTTTTGGAAGAAAGACTTGTTGGGGCTGATGAGCGTGGGGCCCTTATTTTACAAGCCGGTCTGTTATGCAAATGAGACGGGAACTTGATTAGCTTCGCTGATTTTGTCATTGGCGTGACTGTGGCTCGTGCAAAAGTTACTGTGTACGCAGCCAAGGGGATACATTAACGATTAAATCTAGAAATAAGAGTTTAAGCGCTTAGAGCTCGGGTATGTATTGTATGTATACAATAAGGTGGGCAAAAAAAAAGGTTATTTTTATTTATTATCGGCAGTCCCTAATAAATTTGCTGCTTATGAATATGTAGCGTTAGAGGGCAGTTTAAATGTGATGCGAGGAAATTGTTGGAACTTTAAATTCGAGTGTTCGGTTATGTGGAGTCAGGCAGAGAGTACAATTCGCTTCCAAGCAGCGGAGACTTGTTTTTCACACTTAGTGATTGCAATGTTATTTTTAAATTTCTAAAAAAACTTACATAAATTGATAAGAATAATGATAATGATAGGAGGAGGAGGAGCAGCAGCAGCAGCAGCAGCAACAACAACAACAACAACAACAACAACAGTCATAATAATGATGATGTTGTGGATGAGGAATTGCGAGCTTATGCACTGCGTATGTAGCATAAATTAAATTTTGAATAATGTTTTTTTTTTTAAAATGTTCACTTGAAAATTCATTTTAATAGGGGACTAACTCAACTAATGCTTATTACGGAGAAATCATTATAAATATTTATTTTTATAGAAGGCTCTGCGACATCGTGCACTCTCTCTGTTAGCCAGTAAAAAATGTATGAAAAAAATTGCACTTTTTCATAATTTGTAATTAAAATTCTTTCACACGGACATGCGACTTATGAGAGCGGCGTATAAGTTGCGAATAAACTGTTCTTTATCACGCTCTGAGAAGAGAATCGTGCATATGTTCGCAGGTACATTCGATGCAAAATTTATACGATCTTAAAGAATATTCTAAAATTGCTTATTTCCCCGAGAAATTTTTATAAAATTTTATAGATCCTTATAGATGCAAATTAATAAGACGATAAGTTCGGCCTTAAGCGAATCGCTAATGCTCGCTAAATTATATAATTATATAAAAATATAAAAATTTATTACTTGTAAAATTTGTTATCCAAAGATCTGGAATGTGGATCCTATTACACGTAGCCACCATATGTTGTGTGCGTGTACGTGTAACGACTATAATTCAAAAATGTTTGAATTTATACGAAGCCAATGTTTACCGAGACTTTGTAATTACAGAGGAATTTCAAGCGCACCAGCATAGGTGTTTATAATTTTAACCGAGCCGTTAAGACTTATTATTATTATTGTCTTGATACTTGACCGTATTTTCGCCATCTTCTCCCACAGACATCTAAAAAAGAATTGTATTTGGAAGTAGCAATCGCTTTAGCATTTATAGAGGCGATAAGAAGGACAAACTATCGCTCAAGTATTTATTTCTTCCAACTGTCTCGCTCCAATAATTGCGAGCTTTTCAAGGAATGTGCTGCTCATCACAAATATTATCCACGCATGCATTTTGGAGCCGCAAAATTTTAAATGGCCGCCCTTCGCTCTTTAAACAGAATTTCACGAGCCTTGGACCATTGGAATGATTCGGGGATGAAATTCTGTTTGCAAATTTAATTGAACAAAATATCGATGCAAATTCTTCACGAGTAATTATCCGTTATCTAATCGGGATTCGATGTGAGCGATATACGCAGTACATGGTAATAATTTCCAAAGCCACTTAATTGAAAGATCACTCTGTCACAATTTCGAATCCGTTAGCTATCAATACAATATTGATTCGTGATTCCAAACGAGATTTAAGTTGCCTGTCAAAATAGTTTTTTTTCCATAATTCGTGCGTCTATTTTGATAAAGATTATAAGGAATTCTGTTACTCTCCTCCTCTTTAATCCGTTGAATATATTCCTCGAGCATCCAAAAAGGCATTCCACTTCAGTTGGAGTTATTAAATTTTTGTAAGACCTTCTGTAATTAGATATCTTTGCAGCATTACATTACGATAATTCGTTCTATTTTAGAGAGGTATTTGAAGAAGAAGAAAAAAGAAAAACTTGATACGCCTGAATTAAGGATTACAAAAGATCCTATTACGCCAATAAAGCTGCAGGTAAAGAAATTTCATTATCAACGAGTGTTATTGCACAAGTAGATGCTCAATGTCTAAAAATTAATTACAACCCATTGCGTCTGCTGTACAGACTCGAAGGCATAAAACGCTCTCCAGTTGTCCTATTAATACAACAGATTCACAATGAATTTATGTTACTTTGCATCAAATGTTTTTTTTTGCAACTTTTACAACCCATTAAAAGCCATTGCGGACTCGTATGAGTCTCGACTTATTCTCGAAATCTAGAATGAGTTGCTTATCTGTCTAATGAGCGTTTAATTATCTTCATTACTTAAGTCGGTTATTATCATATTAATCGGTATGCGGATGCGAGATCGAAGAATAAATGAGTTTCACATAGTCTTATTTAAATTCTGACCCAGCAAGCTCTACGCTATGCGTTTGTGCATATTATTTTTAATTATGTATCTCGAGAGGCAAGTCGCTATTGTGTCTCTTAATTTAACATCAATATATAATCAGCCATTTTATTTTATGAAAGGCAGTGTATATGCTACATACTTAAGGTTATGTAAATTATTCAACACTTTCAGACTTAAATACTCAATATTTCACGAATCGTGCAATTATTGATTGACGTATGGTTAAGTTCTACAGAAGAGGACTTATGGTAACATTACCAAGCTCCAAGAAATCAAATCGATATAATGTTCCACAATATGGTTGTTTACATATTCATGTCGCGTTTCTTATGGCTTCGTCGTATTGGTAGAATTAGCGCAAAATGTTAATGCCACCTTCGTGCATTTATCATTAAACCGACTTTCTCGTAATGATATTGTAAAATTGTAATAATAGGCTGATGCACTCGTACGTAATGTACGTACACGAAAGGACGTCGGGCATTACAGCGGCAATTTACAAGGTCAACTGCAGAGGAACGTGAATATCATCTCCAACGAAATACAGAGCTTATCGAATGCCAAATAGCTAAATTAAACTGAGCTAGTACATCGGTGCAAAGCGGCTGTCGTAAATATCCTTAAAACGAAAGCACAGAAGAATGAGGTCCATTGACGGTCGATCAAAATCAAAGGACTAATTTTGAGCTTTCGATTCACGCTTGTTCTATCAAAGAGGAGCAGAAGCCGAGCGGCTGCGCCAAATTTATGCGCGTGTCTGTCAATAAGATGGGACATAGCCGTTTGTCGAGGGGACGCGACTGTGAGCGAAATAACCAGCCAATCGTCAATCAGAGGAACATCAAAGATGAAAGCGGCGGGGCGGATAAGCGCGGATATAAATGCATAAACCCACGGAGCCCGACAGGTATTAAAATGGGAGGTGGGGGGTGGAGTGGGAAGGAAAACTCCGTGGAGGTGAGGGCAAAGGAGAGGCCCTCCGACCAAGTGGAACTGCGGCGTTTGGATTTCGCAGAGCCGATTGCAAATTAACGACTGCGACGCCCAGGCATAAAGTAACGAGCCGCTGGAGAGTTCGCGCACCGATACATAACGATTATGCGCCCTGTGCCTCCCATTCCTCCACCCCCTTCTCTCTCTTTATCTGCCAGGTCGCCCGTTATCTTTGCCTACGGTGCATTATAACGCGTCATACTCGTTCGTTTTTATGGTTCCGCGAGACACAATGAAACGGGGCGCATTGTGATGTATTGTAATGTGCTGGGCGGAAGGCGAGCGCCGAGAAATGTCACCTTACCCTCCCCCATATTTTTTCATTCTCATGCAGTAATAACGAATTGTCGAGCTTAAATCAAAAATTATGGCGCCTCGGTGTTTCTTTATTTTCAGCGCCGAGTCTGCTTTATGGGATGGGGCAAAGGAGGCCAGGATGCCCCATTGCGTATTTGAGTGTATTAGACGTATCTGGCGTAATAAAAGTGGCGCTCTCGTAGTAGGATTGGAAAGTCGGGCCTCGTGCTTATTGCGCGGCCGAAGAAAATCTTGGGCCAGAACGCGAGGTGTTTTGGCGTTTAGAAGCGCGAGGGACATTAATTGGCAGGCCCGGGGAGCCTCGCTGCCGAGTGTGAGGCGGCCGCCGAGGCTTTTCCGAGGTCGGCTTAAGCGACCAAACAATCGCGGCTGGCCGCCTCATAAGCCGAGCGAAGAAGCCCTCCTCGTAAAAATCCAGCGGCCGATTCAATCAAAGCGAGGGCAATATCTTGCGGGCGATAAAGCTGCGGAAAAGCAAACAGGCCATAAAGAGCGGGGGGGGGTGGGCCGGAGGAGGCCGGTCGGTCGGGTGCTGGGGCGGATGGGGGGGTGTGAGGGGCAGCAACCTCGGAGGGTGGCGGGCAAAAAAGCCGCCGGTGCACTTTGGCCGCGAGCTCCTTAAATCGTTGAAGAGAGTCCGAAAGAGAGGAGCTCGCGTTCCCACATAGACTTTTTCCCGCTCCTCTCCACGCTCGGGCTGCGCTTAATGGTCGAGGCGCTTTTTGCCGGATGACCGCGTGGGTGGTGCTGGCGAGGTAGCGTTAAATCGAGTCGGGGGACTGGCCAAGGGCGACGGCGTCGAAGGTCAGGTGCCCCGCGCGACTGAAAAATGTGTCAGAAAAGCGACGGCAGCATCGGCCAAGTATTGTTTTGGCGCTCCGAGGACGCGCTCTTCCCCCGTCGACCTGGATGATCTATATTTCGCGGCGGCGGCGGCGGGTGGATGGGTTGGGTTGGGTTGGGGCGGGGGGAGGGGGGGGGTCACCTGCGCGACCAAACTGCGGGCGTTAAAGCAAACTTTTAGGATGGAATGTTTCGGCTTGCAGATGCATGAAGGACGTACAATAAATGAAAAGTCTCGAGTTTTTATATTGGTTTTTAACCATAAGCTATGTTCTTCCATGGAGTTTTTACGGTATCGTAAAGTGCGGCAATTCTCCTGCAGGCATTAATAATAAAAATAAGTCTACGTCTAGTGCTCTTTTATGCACTTTATAAAACCATGGCACTAAAATAGCAAATTAAAATTACGTTATATAAATGGTGAGACGGAGGAGGCCGTGCATAAAGGGAGCAAAGTGTAAGTGTTGGGCAATATTTATTTGAAAAATCCTGCTCCGCGTGTATGCTTAAAGCATCTGTTGCGCATTGATGACATTAATAAACTATTACGACCAATGGCATTCAAAATGCTCCAAACCTTCAATGTAATGTGTTTTCTTCCTTTTCAATAAAGCTCTAGGAAGTTATCAGTAATAATGCTGCCGTGTTCAATATTACATTAGCTCTTATGCCATTCAAACGAGCCAAAATTTTCACGACAATCTCCCAAATTCAAGTTATTTAACTGAATAACTGTAATGAAGATAGACATCCAAATTGAAAAACACTTATGTGTTGCACATGTACGAAAGTTATTTCTACATCGACGTGTAACGACTTAAGATATGGATCCTATAACGCAATCCTTACGTGAGAATATAAAAGTATCACTTTTGGCGACATATTGTATAGCTGCTGCAGCTCAATACTGCCTCGGCA
>JAPYYT010003715.1:0-11912 GCA_030522565.1 Ceratosolen corneri | reverse complement strand
CTCCCAGGAAGGAGCGCATCAAGAGGCAAGTAGCAACCATTACGTCTCCCCTCGTCTGGCTATATACAGAAGACTCACCTTTTGGAGTGACGAAGATACGTACTATCATTTGGCACTGCGTTGCCGATCGAGACCCCCTCGGCCAATAAAGCCGACCAATTTGTAAGACCACGCCGCGATTCGTCTAATCGTCATTCAAACGTACGACGGGACACTTCGCCGTCATTTTAGAACCTCGATTATCTTGTTAAATTGTACGCCAATTACGCGGTATTAAATTTACGCGTAACCAGTGCGGCAGTGCGGGAAATCGATAGTATAAAAGCGTAAAGAAAGAACGTAGATTCCATTTATAAATCCATCCACACTTCGCGTATTGTGTAAGTGCGGCATACAACAATTCTTATAACGACAATAGTGTAATTAACTGTTCAACTAAGTGCGACTTTTTCAAGTTATTTTATGTTCAATAAATCTAAGTTTTAATCGGAATTAAAACCGCCTATTTTGTCTACGATTCTTTTCACCCTGCTATCTCGATCCTTCCACTATTTCTTCCTGTTCTATGAAAGAATTTGTTTCTTCCTCACACATCCGTGAAAACAATTGATACGCTCGGGTCCACGCCCGTTCCTTTATTTTATTTGAGCTGGACGCCGAACAATAAGCGTAACTAGACATTTTATGAATTAAGTGTAAATAAATTTTATATTATTTTGAATAACAATAAGATTTATAAAACAAAGCTAATTAAAAAAATAATTATACGAATAAAAAAATTAAAAGAATCTATTTTTTAAATACTATCTATATGGATAATAATTTACTCGTACTGTTAGAAATTGTCTTTCAATAATATAATTCAATAATATAATTGGTTAAAACAGCATTTAAAAAAATGATCTTAACCTATATATTTATATTTTTTTATGTATATACTTTGAATATATTCTTTTATTAAGTAAAATTATAAATAATATTACGATTTTATAAAATGTACATTAAATATTTATATCACAAACTTTTAAAACAAAATAGTAATACTTCAAAATTTAGATTTAATATAAAAATAATATATTTTTATAAAAATATTTGGTAACCATATTAATACAGTATTTTTATAATAAATTATTTAATATATTTTTGTTCTATTCTATATTTCTTATAATAGAAACTAAATATCAACATAAGTAGTATAAATTTAAAAACAATTTTAAGCATCATAATTTGTATATCAATATTACTGCTACCTCCCTAATTGTAATTAATTACCATAAAATATTACGTATTTTTATTTTTATTTATTAACAAATAATTTGATCATATAAATAGATATTTTGAAATAATATATTTTTAATGAAAAATAAAAATTTAAGGTAATCTAATGTTACAATAATTAATTTTTCAGTAACATAAATATGTTTTATATAAAGTGATGAGTTTGAAATAATTTATTAATACATTAATACATTTAATATTTTTAAAATTTATAAAAATATAATACTTAAGTGTAATATAATATATAATTTATACAATAAATATTGCCAGTTTAATAAAAAATTAGAAGATTTATAATACATCTTTAAGTTTATTATATTAAATTATGTCTAATAAAATTTTTTGTGCATTGTTGTACAAATTATTTAAAAATAATGACATAATGGTAATTTCTGAACTTCCGTTATAGTTATAAAATAATATGTTGTAGTATAAATATATTTGTTTTCTTATAAATAAAAATATTGTAAAATTATAATTAAATAGCAGGTATATACATATATATATATATAGATTATGTTTGTCGATATGATATATTCATAAAATGTATTTTTATTAAAAGTTATAATCTTTATTGTTTGAAAAATTGTCCAACTGAATAATGTAAATACAAATTTCAAATAATCGAATATATGTTCGAATTATATCAAGTAACTTGATATCAAACATAAATCCAAACTGTTAAACTGCACAAAACTGATATCCAAGGTAATATGTAGTAATTAGATAAGAATATTTAAAAGAACAAAAGAGAAGTAAAAATTAAATATACAAAGGTGGTGAGAATTAATAAATGTAGAAATATTTTTCCATAAAAAATTTAATAAATAAAAATTTCTTAGTTTTCATAAATTATATTATTCAGATACATCAATATAATACAGTTATATTAAAGTTTTAATTTTCTGAATAATTCTAATAAATTCATGAAAACTATTTTATATATATACATATATATATTCGTCAAAGTTAAATTGTAACGTATTAACTAAGCTGATGGAATAATGTGTGAATGTAATTATTATTAACATAAAACTTTCTACAATTAATATATTTAATTGTCATAAAATAATTGAATTCTACTTTTGAAAATTTTCATGTTCAGTTTGATCAAAGACACATATGATGAAAAAATGAATAATCTTTAATTTGAATATGAAGTAATTAATAATTAATAGATATTAATTTGTTATTTCAAATCATCTTTATTAAAGTCTTGAAAAAAAAATTTAAAAATAAGAAGTTGTATTATAATTATAATTTTTTGTTTAATTCATAAAATTGTAACTTTTTAAAATAAAAATGTATTTAAAGTATTTGTTCGTATTTATAATCAATAATTACAAGATTAAATTTATGTAATGATGAGAATAAAAATATTTTATAAAGTAATAAAGCATTTCCATAAGGCTAATTAAGTGTAGATTTATTTTGTGTTGGAATATATTCACTATAATACATTCTGCATTATAATTATATAATATATTATAATTAATGGGTTATGCATTAAAACCTGTAAATTTTATCTCACTTTAATTATTTTTCATGAAAACAAATAATATCACAATATTGTATATACTTGTTAAATGAATTAATAAATTAATTAATTCAAAGCTATGGATGAAGCAATAACTTGATAAGCAAATTTCTTCGTTAAAAAAATATAAAATATAATATAGAATTGTATTATTCATTTGCTGTTTCATTTATAAAAATCAATTCGTATAATTCCGCTAGGTTTGTAAAATATTTTTCGTTTTAATATTCTTTGGCGATTTCTTAATTTTTTAAATTACGAATATTTATTTCCCAAAATTTTTTATTTTATTAAGTTTTGATTTTTTTATGTATAAATATAAATAATTTTTGTTTAAATTACTAAAATTATAAAAAGTGTCAAAATTATTTGAATATTAAAATTTAAATATATAAAAAAGTTATTGGTTATAAAATAATGGGTTGTATTTAAAATACAGTTACATAATTTTTTTACAAATATTGGCATGCGCAAATTTAAAAAATTACGCAGTATATATATTTTTGATATTTATTTTATACAGTTCTAAAAGAATTCATATTTAGAATTTTAATATTTACACATGAATATAATAGTTCAGTGTGAAATTGTATCAAATTTAAAAACTGGGAAAATGGAAAATATGCAGGTTTGCTGTCTCGAAGGATGTGAAAGTTATAAATATATTACAAAACAAAAGATTGGATATTTCAAGTAAGTTTTTTATTATGTCCCCCGCATATTTATTATGTAACTTTTATTTGTAACTTTCAATATCTTTTTATTTGCAGTCTACATCAAACAAATACTTCAGTATTAAAGCAATTAAAAAAAAGAATATCGTTATGTAATTGAATTTCAAAATGTTTAAATTTTTTAATAAATATTAAAAATATTAGTAAGTTTATCTTATAACGAAATTACAGAAATTTTAATCTAAATAAAAAAAAAATTATTGAAAAAATAATGGTTGAATATCTTTTATGAAATACTCAAAGACATATGTTAATATCTGATATAAGATGTTTTATTAAAAGTTTTGTTAATTTTTAAACCACAATATTTTAGCTGTAAAATTATTTAGTATAAAATTAATGTAAAATGAATTATAGTATAAAATTTATTAATTAAAATTAATAACTTAATAATTTACTATTAACGATAAATATTTATTCTATAACTAGTTATAGATTTATTTAGAGCTTATACGTTTGTATTAGTAATTTATAAATTTGTGAATATTATTAAATTTATATATTCATTTAATTCTATAAATAATAGCTATATTTATTATATTAATAATATAACACTGTATGCATATAAAAACATTAAGTTCATGGTAATAAAATATATATTAGTAATTTTATTGATAATATTATATGACAAAAAAATGAATCTTTAATTTTATAATTTTTTTATAATCTACTTTTTTTAGTAATTTATATGACAAAAAACTTTTTTCTATAATTTTAAATATCAATAAAAAAATATATATTTCAAAAATATTTAAATAAAACTATTTATAGAATTAAGATTAAAGTCGAAACTTCACTTGAATTATAACTAATTATAATTATTGTTTTACAAATGTGTAATTTATTATTAATATATAACTAAAATAATATATCTTCATAACAATATTCTTGAGAATTAAATATTTTTAAAAATATTTATTGTGAGTTTTTTAGTTTTATAATTAATTAATGAAATATATATTATATATATAGAATAAAATGTACATTTTAAAACTTTTATTTTAAATTGGATTTTCAAACAAACTAATTTAGTATTAATTTTTTTTATAGATTTCCTACTCAAGACAAACCATTACTTCACAAATGGTTAAGTCAAATCAGAATACCAAATTGGTTTCCAACAGATAACCATCAAATATGTAGTACACATTTTCATATTGATGATATTGATTTTTCACATAAACAACCAAAGTTAAAAATTAATGCAATACCAATGATATTTCCATTGAAACATTTTCAAAATATTTATATTGATAAAATAAATACTGATACTATTCAAGGAATAAAAACTAATATGTATTTAAATAAAATAGAATCTACACAACAAATTATTATGAGTAGCCCAAATAATATTCTACACAATCCAACAATGTCATCTTCAATGGTATTATTATGTACACCAACAAAAGAATCTAATAATATTTCAAATTTACAAATTCGTTCATTGCCAACTTCTAATATATCTATGAAGAAAATTCCGATAAAAAATGATCTTATTAAGTGTTGTAATTCAAAGTCTCCAGAATTATCTGCTTTAAATCCTTATGTTTTAATTATATCTGATAACAAAGAACCAAAAATACCTTTTAAAAGTGGATCTGTGAAGAAAACACATGCAATATTGAAAATACAAATTGATAAAAAAATGAATACTATTACACCAAATAATTTAATAATAGATTCTGCAGTGAAAGAAAATAAATTTAATATTATTAATCGGAATAGTAACAGTTCTTTAAGTACTAGTTCCATGGAAGAAGTTGAAGTAGATGATATATCATCAACTAAAATTGTAGTTTTTAAATTTGATTCATCTACTGGAAAAATTACAGTATTAAAAAAAGAAAAATTTGGAAAAAATACTGAAATATCCAAAGAAACATTAGATGTTAAAAAATCTTTTAAATTTGATATTATCAAGTAAGCACACATTAATTAAATATATTTAGTAGAATTAATTTTGATACTATTTTTAATTCTTATAGTTAATATTATTTTAGATCTTCAAATGATAATATAAAAAAAAGATATTTAGTACAAGATGATTTAATTGAACTGACAAAAAATCAACATAAGTTAATAAATGTCAAAGAAAATATTCAAATATTAAGGAGAGCTAAAATTATAAATTCAAATTCACATTTTAAAATAAATAATTTAAATACCACTATAGAAAATATCAATGAATTAAATACAATTAAAAGTATAAAAAATTCACATTTTATTACGAATGAAGATTTAGAAATTGAAAATAATGAATGTGATAAAAGGCTAATAAATACTAATGTAGATCAAGATTTATGCATAATAAAACGTTATGTACAAAAAAGAAAATTAAATGTTAAATCTAGGAATTATAAAATAAATGAACGTGAGGGATTAAAAAATGCTAAAAAACTAAAAAAAGATATTAGGAGGTTAAATATAAAATTAAAACAACGAAAAGGAGCTATACCAATTGTTAAAGAAAGTTTTCTACCAAAAAAATGACTTACTTGTTAAAATACGTATAACATAACATATTTTGAAGAAACTTCATTTATTTTAATAGATTTAGTATAAAAAGATAGATTTAATAATTTAATTTAATAATAAATAACCAAATTTTTTTAAATAAAATATAATTGAACTGTTTTTAATAAGGTGTAATATGTACAACGTTAATTGTAAATAAAAACATTTTTATTAGTAATTAATTTATTTTTATTAAGATTTATATTAACTGATCTCAAGATAATTTTGTTCAAACTAAAACAAAAATTATTATTGATTATTTAATAAATATTAGTTGTGCTGGTTTTATTTCAATCTATGCATTATAAGTGAATCCTTAGAATAAAATGTATCACTTAAATAAATATCCACAGAATTCTTTATAGGTAAAAAAATTTTGATAGGTTTGACAATATATTTTTGATTTAAATAAGATATTTCCTATTAAAATAATATACTTTAGTGATATAACATCTTTTTATTTTTAAGTTCATATGTACTTACTTCTTTTTGTAATTGATTAACCGAAGTTCCAAAATATGTTGCTATTTGATTTGGTGGAAACAAAGCATGAATACAAAACTGAACATAAGGAATCAATTGTTCACTCAAGCATTCAGCAAATTGAATCATATTTTGTTTTTCAACTGATGTTAAAATCTAACATTGAAAATGATTTGTTCAAATATTTAATTTTGATATTTAAAAATGTCAAAAAATACATACCTGATGTCGTTTTGTATAAAATGAAGACATTGTTTTGGCAAGTACATATAATGAATTTTGTAATAAAGTAGTAAATGATTGAACTAAAGCAATTGGAATATTTGATCTTAGTTCATTAAATATTGCTATTAGATCATTACAATATTCAGCAAGAGGATAAAATTCTACTAACTGCTCGGGTGGATTTTCCTAATTTTATAATAATAATTGTAAATGTAATAGTATATAAATCATTACAAATGAATAAAAATTATGTAAGTACTGTTATATTACTTTCAATTAAATAATAAGAAAGATTGTCTTACAGACTTAATTGGTCCACTTTTTATATCATATTTTTGTATTGTATGAACTAATGTAAAATTTTCAAGATTTTTTTCAAACTTTTTAGTAGTTTTCAATATATTACTTTCGATTTTAGCATTTATTATTTTTATAAAAATATCAGCTATATGACCTGTAAAATCTGCTCCAACCCTACTAAAAGATAATCCAAAATATGTACACTGACTAAGAATTGAATCAATGGAGTTTATATATGGTAAATCTTGTTCCAAAGTTGTAAGAAATAGGGAAACCTTTATCAAAAAAAAAATAATTTAAAAATTTAAAAAATCTATTTTGTAAGATACAATTTACCTTCTCTTGTAACCACTGATAAAAAATTGTGGAATCATTGATTGTACTACCTCTGTCAAAAGCAAAATAATCATTGAATATTGCTTTATATTGTGTTATAATATTGAACAAATGTATTCTTGATAGCTCAATTGTTCTTGTTAAATGAGTATTAACTGACAAAAGAAATGTTTAAAAATAATTAACTTAAATATAAGTATTTATAAAGATATACTTACTGTTTTTTGTAGAAATAGCATTTAGTAATATTTGAAACCAATAATCACGAGCTTGAATAAATTTAATGCACAATTCAGAATCTGTAAATACATCCATAGAACGTAATAAACTAATCAGTTGCAAACATTTAGGGAGACATAAATCATCTTGTAACAAACTGACAACTTGATTTACCATTAGAATCCAATAATTTTCTAATTCATTTATTACATTCTGCAATAATATATTTGTTATTTTAATATCAATTCTTTTATTTAAATGTTAATCAAATAAATCATTTCATTACAATTATAACTGGTATATCGCCATATTTTCCATTAATATATTTTGCATATTGTGAAATATCTAAAGCTTCACTATACTCATTATTTTGTAAAAATGACTTCATTAATTGAGGTAATTCTAAAATTTCAACAAGCTGTGCATTTTTCTTCAATATTAAATTATTTAATGTTCTATGTACATTTATTTCCTCTGACATATTACAAAAAGATTTACACTGACTTATAAATTGTGGAATTGTATCTAATAAATCATCCAATTTGACTTCTGTTTGATTGAACTATAAATAAAATATAAGGATATAATTTATACTTCTTATAATATAATATAAATTTAAATACTTCTTTAAATATCTCATGGAAAATTTGAGCATTATGAACAAATGTTTCATAATTAGATGAAATTAAGTCTTGTATGCTTTGTTGAATAACAGATTTTTTATTCATAAGACAATCTGGTTCTTTAGCTAAAAATAATTATATTCAATAATTAACTAAAAATCTATTTATAAATACTCAACAATTTAACTATTACTTACTTAACTCATCTACATCATATTTTCCAATCTTAGCTAAATATTGATAAAATTCAGAATTTTCTTTCCACGATTCTAAATAAATTAAATATATATTTTTTAAAGTATATATTTACTTTTAAAATAAGTAATTCTTTTTAATATGTTTACCTGGAATACCACAAGGAAATAACAATTCAATTACTTTTTCGGTTTCAATATCCATTTTATTTGTAATATTTTAATGGTATTTACATGAAAGCTAGAATCTCGATTAGATTTACAAAGTTGAAGGTGATTTTAAGAATAGAGGATAAAAACGATATCGTATTATTTAAACAGATTAAAATCAATTCTTGTATTATGTAACAAGATATTTCTTTCTCCTCTGTAATGGTTTTGATTAATGTACCATATCCATACATGTCATAAATAAGAAATAAAAAAAATTAAATCCTATCAATAAAATTGAAAAATATATATTGAATATAAATATGTACTGAAATATAAATTTAAAAATATATCTAGAAATAAAATAAAAGAGTGGTTTTATATAAAAAATCCTCAAATGATTGGTGCATGCAAAGTAAGTAATGGCGCATTGACAAACATGCTTATAATAATAAATTAATATTTTTTAACATACACCGAATATATTTTATTTTAATAATAAATATTATAATTTAATTGAATTTTGTAAAAGAAAAAAGGAAACTAATATTTTTCACTTACATTTATATAGATCTCTATTGATAATGCACCATTTTATTTGTTTTAATTAAATCAATTTAATATAGAATATAATTTATAAGGATAAAAACTTTTAGATAGAGAATTTGTATAATATCGCGTATGTAGGAGAAATTGGTTAAAAAATTGAGTTCAATTTGTAGAAATATATTTTATTCTCTGTACATTATTAGAATTACCGTCATATATCACTGATGAAGAATTTATTTTATTGGATATTTTTCATGAGCGAAATTTTTTCTTTATATAAAATTTTATATAATCTAATAGTTTATCGAAATGGTTTTTAGATTATTCCATGCATCATAAATCATAACTTGATTTTTATATAAATAATTAAAATAGAAATGCTATTTTCAATTTTAAAGTAAACTTAATTTAAGCAAAATTCTATGACTAATTTTTTTATTAATTATTTTAAAATATCAATCGATATAAAATTAAAATATGTATTCAATTATAATTTAAATTAAATTACAGTATATTTCATATGTATGTGTATATATATACATATATATAAATTATATAAATGCATAATAATGTGTATATATATACATATATATAAATTATATAAATGCATAATAATAAAATTAGTCATTTCTAAATAAAACAGAAAGATTTTATTTTTCATTATTTTTTATAAAATATGAATTATTTGATTTTTATTCTAATTGCTATACTTACTCATGTCGATTACATTACATCAAGAGTTTTACTTTTCAATTCTATTTAAAAGTGGTATTTTACAAATTGTATTTAATAATTTCATATTGGAATTTAAACTAAACACTTAATATTATAGAAGGTATTTTTATTATTATATTAACTTATATTTAGATAAGTATATTATCCTATTATTTATTTACTTCCATAATTCTTACTATCGAAGTTTTTTTCAGAAACTTTCAATTTTTCTATTACTTTTAAGCAAATACTATTTTTCGGATGTGATTGGTTTTATTATGTCAATTATAATTTTAATACTCATTTACAGCCTCATGGACAAAATACTTCGATCAATGTTCATTTTACAAGTTTTTCCTTGTTTTCATAAATCTAACAACACAATATTCCAATATCACTCTGTTGTGTAAATAATTCCTGTGTGTCTGTAAATTCTTGCCTTAATGAAAGGAGGGGAGAAGTAGATAATGGAAAGGGAAGACTAGCTAAGAAAATTTAAAAACAGTGAAAATTAATGAATAAATATAATCCAAAGGTAAATTTATTGATAATAAAAATGAAAGATAAACGTTAACAAATGAATCGGAAGTTGAATGTATAGTTGCTGAATAAATTAAGTCTGTTGAGGTATCGTCTATCTATCTAGCTCTCATGGGCTCACCTTTACCTGTTCCGATGGCCTACTGATAGGGAATTCACCTCCTGTTATTATATGCACTCCCTGATATTAAGTACAGAGGATATAATAGGATAGATATTGGTGATAGGAATGATTGAATCGTTAAACACGTGTGTGTGCTCCTTTTTATTTAATAATAAATGTTCTATTGTTGTGATGTGTGTATGTGTGCGTGTGTTAATGATTAATGGCCGTAACGCTTGAACGGAGATTCAATGGCATTCGAAAATCCGCGCGCCGCCTAGCTCCGTTTACACTGAGTTGGATGTGACAAACATCTTTTATGGTGCAAGGTTCAAGTGTGACTTGACCCTGCGTTCTTTATATTACGTACTGTGCGAGTAGTCCCAAAAGTCAACGACTTTGCCGCGTGTGAGCAGGATGCTGCAGTTCGTGAATTAGGCGCTGACGCGGCTGGGAGGGCTGGTTTCCCTCTTTGATTATTACAAGACAAGGCCTCAGCCGTTCTTGATTACCTACACTCGAGCTGAATGGTATGTAGTTGCTTCAGCTGGAGGGAGTGCGTTTCTTTTAATATTTTTACGGTGTTGCTTCTACAAATCTTCATTAACTTGTTTCGGCTTCTGCCGGAATCTGTAATTTAAAATTGATCTTTACTCGAAGACAACGATATTCACACTGATTCAACGCCGTGGCTTTGGCCTCACAGTTCGCATCGTGAATTTACGCCGCCCCGTCGAAACTAATTGACTTAATTTTCTCATTAGTCTCGCGATCGGCAGTTCGTTACACCAATTGTTATTGGTGCACTGAGTTCTTTGTCCCTTTTGTTTTGTATATCGATAGGTTGGCCTTTTTCTCCCCCGCGGTCACACCGGGGCCGAGTTCGCAGCGCAGGCTGCGCGGGAAAACCGAGAAGTCGTTTTGTTGTGACTAGCCCGGATCAAGTGGCGGCGATGGTACTTACAATTGTACTTTTCTTCTAGATCTTTCTAGTAATGACCGTTTTGTCTTTGGACCTACACGTCTCTTTGTTTTGTGTGTTTATAGCGCACTTCCATTTCACAAACACTAATGATCACGTTACTCGGTGTTAAAGTGACGGTTGCTTTATTATACGGATTTTCCGAACTATTCGGGAATGCGCCCGAGAAAACACTCTCCCAGATGGAGGGAGGAAGACGCGGATAGTGGAGAAAGAGAGATAGCAGGTTAAAATGAAACAGAGGCAAATTGACGTGGTTATGCTGTAAAACGGTGTTTATTTTAACGTATTGAAATCTAAGTATTGAAATCTAATGCTGTCTTTAGACGTTTTGGTATAATTATAATGCTGTTACAATTTTGAATTACAAATGTTGAGTTATCTTAATATTCGGAGATGAATTGAATATCGCGATATCTTTTAATGAATTT
>JAPYYT010003714.1:0-11913 GCA_030522565.1 Ceratosolen corneri | reverse complement strand
TCCCCCTCCTCTCTCTCTCTTACTTCCGTAGAGCTCGAGAAGCTCCAACAGCTCGAAACGCTTCCAAAAATATCACAGCACCACACTGGCGCGCTCAAAAAAAAATCCATCGGTGTAATTGATAGAGAGCGCGAGAGAGCGAGAGAGAGAGCGAGAGAGAGAGAGAGGAGTGGAGTGAAGCTGGCGCGCGTGTACGTGCATTTGTACGAGAGGAGGAGAATGAGACAAGGGCACGTGCCCCTCTACTGGCACGCGACCGACCTAACGGTTTCAGGTTTGCGGCCAGGCTTCTACGACCGAAAGAGCGGCCCACCCCTTCCTACCCTTGCCCTGCGCATTTTGTCGGCACACACGAGGATAGGCAACTGTGTTATTCTATTGGCTGAAGAGCCGAAGAGAGAAAGAGCGACGGGTCACCCTTTTGGGTTGACGCACTTCCCCCACTGCGGCTGCTTCGAGCGGGAGAAGCGCGAGCGCTGCAATATGCGCGAGGTTGCGCGTGTGCGTGCAGCCCGGCCGACAGCCTTGAAGCGAGTCGAGGAAGCTTTTCCGAAACGGATCCGAGGATCCATGGCGTCGCGGATGCGCGGAGGCGCAACCGATTCCTCGTCCAACGAGTTCCTCATCGCAACAGTTGGATGATCCTCGGAGTCGAGGTCCCGCGGGAAAGCTGCAGGTTCGGTGCTTGCGCTCCTGGGCTCCGAGCTTCGTTAATTTAGCGCTGAAATAGTCGTTGGCTGGGCTGCAAATTAACGACCATGGCCTTACTATCGAGGCCAATTCCCACGCGCCTAACCATTATGCGCGGGCATAAATGCGTCATGCATTACACCGCGTGGGCACTGAAATTTTGAATTATTCTTGAGCTTCGTCCTGGTGGCAAGATCTTCTTTTTATAAATGCCGAACTGATAGAGCATTGAATGCCCTTGAGGAGCGTTAGCCGGGGCATTATGGAATTATAAAGTTTGATGTATGTATGGGGCAAGTATGGACGTTGGCATTTCCACTTCCCCCTTTCTGCCATCCGAATTTTCCATAATTTTCCTCATCCAAGTTCTCGGCCCGTAGCTCGGGCGATTAACACATTGAGAGTTAACGAAGCGAGAGTGATTTAGAGCCACTATGTAAATCCACATTGTGAGCCTCGGGCCGAGAGAATTAAAGGCCAGGGTAGGCCAAACAGTTCATCGAGAGGGAAATTGTTCTCTCATGAGAAATAAGTAGCCGAGATAAAGGTGAAACGAGAGGCAAATCGAGATGCTGGAGGTCTTTATCCGGACTCGGCAACTAAAATTGACCGGACGACCATGTCGTGAACAATCGTAAAGTCCCTCGTGTATCGGCGCGATAGAATCATCGTTGGGCCTGAAAGGCACGTGTGAATTTACGAGCTCTGATTTTTCCTAAGGCCCTTCTCACCGAGCCCACTGAGAAAGCGGCCCGCGGCTGCTCCACGCGCGCGCGCGCGCGCGCGCACCTCTACGTAGGAGCGTTGGGAGGCAGCGAGGCAGGTCTCGTGGTCTCGGTCGTCGTCGTCGACGAAGACGGAAGGAGAATAATCGAGTGACGCGCGAGGCCCTAATAAAATCGTAAGTCGCCTGACAGAGGACTTGGGCGACTATGCTGCCTCCCCCGTAAGAACCCGCTGGGGCTTTGTTGGTCGGCAGCCCTAGCACGCGGGACCCGGTAAGTAAGAATACCGTGGCTGTCGCTACCTTGGGAGAAAACCGGGCAGATGCTGGATTCTGGGGAAGGAGGGCCCGAGGAGAAGGAGACCTCCATGCTCTAATGCGATCCCCGTTTCCGTGCGGAGCGAGTGCATCGCGCGCACCGCGACCGCAGCCGCTGGCGTTTATCTCCTAATGGAGAGCGATCCTGCCGAGCCGCAACCACGGCGCCGCTATAACCACGCCGCTATAACCAGTCAGTGAGAGAGAGAGAGAGAGAGACAAAGTGTCGCTTTTACGGTTGCTTACTGTTATTCCTTGGCTACGATGCTCCTCCGAAAAGTCCATGATAAGCTTAGGAGGAGGAGGAGGAGGAGGAGGAGGTGGAGGAGGCTTTGGAGAGTCGGGGGCTCGCGTCGAGTGGAGGTGAAAGGTTAAAGTGGTGGTAGGAGGCGGCGATTGGGAGGAGGTTTAATTGCGAGGCGACATTGCTCGATTGATCTTGGGAGCGGCACACTCGGGCCATCGACGTTCGATTATCGACTTTTTGAGTTTTTAAGTTGGCTGCTGCGCGGCCACGGGGCGTTTAATATTCGTCGCGTTTCGGCGATAGACTAGCGTTGATTATCCTCTAAAGGAAGGGAATATAGGAAGAGGGGAAAAAAATGCCCAAGACAGAAGAGGAAAGAGAGGGAGAGCATTAGCAAGCCTTTTAAAGCCTCGGGGAATAATGTATAATGTATTATATCGTGTAAAGAAACATTTAACGAAAGTTTTGTCATTTAAACTCCAATGGCTTTCGGGGAAAAATGTCTCTAATATTCCATTATTCGCCCCATACTTCTTTTTCGAAAACCCATAAACAGTTCGTGGAAGAGGAAATAAGCGGGCGTCGGTCGCGCGAGAGCCGAAGCCCGAAAAACCATCGATTGCAGTGTGGCGAACGCGTCTTCCTCGAAGATTTCGAAGACGCAGAGGAGTTTCGGGAGACGCGGATAATGAGAAAGGAGAGAAATCGCTTGGGCTCTCGCCGAGTGATGGGTGGAACACGTGCAGGAGATGAAGAGGGACGGAGAATATATCGATTTGCGGAATTTTGCGACCGAACCGAAAATTTGGGAATGACACAAGGAGAGCTGCTGGCTATAGTCTTCGCCTCGAAATCGCATGGCTGGAATTAGAAAAACGGTAGAATTATATTACGGAGAAAGACCGCAAGAAACCCATCGTTGCCGATTTTATCCGAAAAATCCGAAGACAGAAAAGTCGTAAACGGAACTAATTTAGCTTTTTACTCTTAAAATAAGACTTATCCGTCGCTCAACCGTATAATCTGCAGTAGCCAATCGCCTGGCCTCCTTATTTATCGCTGATACGGCTTTGCGATATTAATTATTTGCATTAGTTGATATTCTTGGGCGTCACGAGATGTGGGGGGGGGGTGGAGGGGAGCGTGGGCTCGGTAATGTGCCTGTAATATGCTCATTGCGAAGAAGACAATTGAGTCGGAGCAATAGGTAAAAATGGCCGGCCAACGACTCATTTTAGCATTGAAGAATGTTATGCGAAGAGAAGACGGAAATAGTGGAGCAATCTCAATGACATAATCCACACATTACATGATTACACTCGTGGATGGTCAACAATAAGCGAAGCTTAAGCACACGAGGATAAGCATAGCAGAGAGAGCATAAGAGAGAGAGAGAGAGAGCAGAAAACATAAAGAACATTGAATTCGAGATACTTCGCATGCTAATACACAGTCTTCGCTTCGTTACGTCTACACCTGCAATTGAATTTAAATCTCAAACAAAATTCTACATAAATTAAACAATGCTTAGAAAGCATAATGTTTTCAACAATTCAGGCGCATTCGAGGCTCTAATAAGCGTAAAATTAACGTTATAACATATTACGAAGAATGAGAGAACGTGAGTTGGCAACAAGAGAAAGAGAGACATTCAGCCGCGATAAAGAGAGTAGAGGCGGTCATGTAGAGGCCGAGCCCAAGTTGTATACACGGACGTGAAAGACGGACGCATACGTAGAAGAAGTGCAAAATCAAATGGAGCCGTGAAAATAACGATTTCCCTTTGTGGCGAGGTGAGGCGCATTCGTTGGGTATGTATCGGCGCTTAGGATGCGCAGAGGAAGAGGAGGGAGGACGTTCCGCGTGACTAGAGGATTTTTCCTCGACCGAGTGAGGCGCGGCGCGGCGGAGAAGGAGGAGGTGGTAGAGGACGTGGAGGTTGAGGTGGAGGAGGAGGAGGTTGAGGAGGTTGAGGTGGAGGAGGAGGAGGTAGAGTTGGTGAAGGAAGGGGGAGGAGGATGGGAGCAGAGCCGGGGGCTCGGACTAAATCGATGTTTTATGCAGATGTAGAGGGTCTGAGGGAGAGGAAAAAACACGCCCTCCTCGTGGGTTCCTCGTCTCGGAACAAGAGCGGATCTACAGAAACGCCGCCAATTCCCGGCTACCGGGCGTCGTCTCTCCTCTCTTATGTGATCGTCAGCCAGCGGCGAATCGACGCTCCTAGAGATGATGGAAATCTTCGCGGGGCTCGCTCGATGGGCGGAGAAACGCGTCCCAGACACGTCATTTTTTGTTTATCTTCGTGGCTTTAAGGCCGACGAAATGCCCGAGTTATTATGCAGCTCGAAAATGATTCGAGGGAAAGTTTTCTCGAACGCCCTCTCGACCTTTCCACCCTCGCGTTTAATGATTTTTCGGATATTATTCAGGGACTGGGCCTCGCGTTGAGAAATTTCTTCAACTAATGCATCCAAGATTCTTAAATCGAAATTTCACTCCCAAATGCCTCGCTTCCTCTTCCATTCCCAGCGTGACTCTATTACACTCGAATCACTCCCTCCAGGCCCTCCTACCTTACACTTCAATCACACTTAAAAAAGCAATGGCGATAATTATGGGAGAAAATTTGTAAAATTGCAAGACGAGGAAATCATCGGGTTAGGCCATTTAATCGTAAGGTTAGTTAGTTGGTTGAAATATTAATTGAAAGCCGACGGTTAGATATTTGGAGCGCAACAGGTCTCCTTCAACCTCAATGCAGCCAGAATTCAATTATCACTATGACTTTTTAAATCACCTGACCACTGTGCTACCTCTGCGAGCGTCGCTCTGTCCCTCTCTCCTTTCGCTTCCTACGCACCCTTCCAGCGCATAGACTTAGCCCCCCTGGACTCGCGTGCAATTTTTTCAGCCCAGCGAGCGGAAATAGAGAGAGAGCGAGCTAGCCGCTGACGAGTGAGCCGGGGGTGGTGGGGGGAGTGGACCGTTGGTCAGGTTCGCAGCTACGAGACTGATCCCAGCGATCATCGTAGGAGTACGCGCGCGCGCGCGCGCGCACAGGACCTTTGGAGAAGAAAGCAGAGCGAGAAATCGAGAGCGGGGGAGGGGCAGGAGGACAAGGAAAACCAGCTGCACACGCGATGCAACTACGACCCCCAGAGCTATCGTACGACAGCAGAGAATGCCGCACTCGGCGATTTGTGTGTGAATGCGTGGGTGATGGATAGATGCTTCCCACCTTCCCCACTGAAGCCCACTCTCACCCTCGCATGGCACACTCGCTATCCTTCTCCCTCGCTCTCCTACAAGTAGATATATTCAAGCGCGTATGGCGATTTCCATTGTCCGAGCTCCGGTGCATTTTTCTAAATGTGGGTGCGAAAGCCCAACGAACGTAACGACCCTCGTGCAATATCTCATTTTCTCATTCTGAAAGCATTATTGCGTCCACGAATGAATGTCATTCGTTTCCTTCCTGTCTTCGTTCCTCCGTGTACACGGGCAATCAGAATATCGCTTGAATTCCTTTTCACCGGCCGCTTTGTTTTTCCGTTTTTGATTCCGGCTGATATAATATATGGCATGGGAAAATTGCCGGACGCTCGAGGCGGTATTGACGGCGAGTCAAAGGTTTTCAATTAAACTTACTGTCGAATGCTCGAGAAACATTTATTTTCGGGACATGTGACGTACAGATGCGATAAAATTCAATTGTCAGTGGCGAATCGTGGGGAATAATAACATTATTTATTATTGAACAATCGATAATTTTAATAATTCTATTTTCTTCCACCCCCTCCCGCCCCCGCCCCTCACGCCGCAATCTATACACGAAAGTCACGTTCACGCCCGACTATCGCTACTACCACCTCGTTCCTCCAAAAGTCTATAATTCTACGTTAATTTAGCAGTTATATGAAGAAGAAGTTTAATTGTCAACGAGGCCATTCGTACTCGCACGACCACCGCTTCCTCTCAAGGAGTCCGCTACTCCCTAAAGACTAAAAAGCAGCAGAGTCCCTACACGTAACACACATTCACCAACCGAAAATACTGCAACGAATACTCTCCCATTATCGCTCATTTCTTAAGTATAAGTAGAGGCTGTAAGGGCAGCCAATGACATTGGCCGCCTCGCATTCCCGTCCTCTACGCTTCCCCGTACGTCGCATCGCTCTATAAATGTGTGTCCTGTACCTGTGCTTTATCGGTACGTTACGAAAAGGCGCGGCTGTGTTACCTCGTTCCTCGCAATTTTTCGGGGAATCTAGATACGAGAGCACAAGACAAAAAAATTAGACAAAGTAAGCTGGAAAAGTACGTTGGCAGCAATGAAAGATTGGATTTGGCCTTCGTGCCAAAGCTGACAAACTCGTCTCTCTCTCTCTCTCGCTCTCTCTCTCTCGCTCACTCTCTCTCTCTCTCTCTCTATCTCGCTCACTCTCTCCTTATTCTTTCTCCTTTTCTCCTTTTCTCCCGCCTCGTTGATGATTTCGCACGCGTTTGTTGTACTACGCATTCTCTTTCCGATGATGAAAAAAAGGTCGAAAACTTTTCGAAGACTCGAAAGTCGTTATTTCGGAGCCCTATCACTGTATCATTGCCACATAAGTCGAAAGTAAAGAAAAAAGTGGGAAAGTGACGGTTAGGCATCTCATCTCTTTTAGGAAAAGGGCGCAGCTGGGTATAAAATGTTGTAACGTTCTTTTCTCGATTTCGCTTCTCTTGGCGTTCCATTGCATTGCCGAGGGCGCCGACGTACATCTAGCGAGTAACGTCAAAGGGTGCGTTTAATGGTGAGAATCGCAAAACTAGGAGAAATTACCTCAAAATGTGCTTAAAAGAGGCGACCCTTTCCACCTCCTGATCACGGCCTTCCCTCCACTGCCATTTAACCTGCTTTACCGCCTTTGTCTTTCGCTTACTCCCATGGAAACACAATATTTTCGAGGCATTGAAAATTGGGAAAAATCCACCTCCTCGTCATCTCAACTGCGTATTAAAACGTGTAAAAAATATAAATACAAGTGGTTTTATGTGGGGTGTCAATCGTTGAAAAATGAGCTTACGGTGCGACTTCTGGCTTCCAATGTACAATCAATCTATTTTTATGAATATATATCCCAACAGCCCTGACAAATAAACTCCAGCATATTTATTATTGAAACTGAATACATGACGTATTGGTTTAATAATTCAATCGCACGACTAAAATAATTACATTGATCTTTAATAATAATAATAATAATAATAACAACAATAATAACAACAATAATAATAATAATAATAATGATAATGATAATGAAAAGGTTTTATGTTTGTTTGATGGCAGAGGTGATTCTTTTCCCAATTTGAGTTGCCTCGACAGTGCACATGTGCTATTGAAAATCACTAAAAGAATAGACAAATTTAGGTCAAGATTTAGCCGATGTAAGAAAAATTTTTTTAAATCACTTCCCTTCATTAAATATACTTTGTATAATGCGTGCATCTACCTTCTTTTCCACATTGCCCTACGTTCAGTTTACCTTGCGTCGAATCCTAAAAAGATACACACACTTTTCTACCTGACCCACAACGTAGCTTTTTTACGATTTCGAGGGAATCTGCATTCAGGTATGCCGCACTTTATACAGAAAAAAGGTGGAGCTCCGTCTGTACTGTACGTCAGATAGGACACAGAGAGAGAGAGAGAGAGAGAGAGAGAGAGAGAGATAAAGATAGAGATGGACAATGAAGAGGTAGGGGGGGGGGGGAAAGAGGAGAGCTTGAAGGGAATCGAAACGGAATATAGAGACTTTTAGCCCCAAAATCTCGTCGAGCCCGTAGAGATTCACCGGATTGTCGGAAATTTTTTATTTCCCCTCATTTTTTCTCATTTTTTTCATTCGATCTTTTCTTTCATAGATTTCCAATCCCCCCCCTGCACCTACCCAGAGTTACCTGCACGAAGCGCAACAATTTTTATAGAGGCATCGCTCACTTTTTAACATTCTTTCACCCCAAAACATCGATTGCATGGGAACGCGGATCATCTTGTCATGCGAAAAACTTAGGAGCTCGCGTTTTTTTTTTTACCGCTTTCATTATTATTCGGTGCACGTGCGCCTCGCGGCATAACTGACCCTTCCGCAGCAGAAAAGGTCGCATTCCATCCATCTTCCATTTTCCCACAGCCAGGGAGCGTCAGCTCCTTTATTCACCGTTTTTTGGAAATTAAAAAGCAGCCAAACCTTCGAGAGCAGCTACTTTATAAAAATGCCTGCGGAACCGATTACCGACCACCCTTCTTTCGCTGAGAATGTAAATATTCCATTCTATCGCTTTTCTCTCCCTAATGATGACACTCTCTCTCCCTCCCTCTCCGTACAGTTCTCACGTTACGCATTTTTACGCATTTTTACCAAATGCTCGACTGGCATTCGCACATTCTCATAATTACAATTATTAATTATGGAATTTAATAAATTGGATTTAAAGGAAATTAAAAATTAAAAACAAACAAACAAAGTGTTGGCTATCGAATATAAATTGGATTTTACATTAAACAAATTAAAAAAGAAAGAAAGAACGATCGAGCGTGCATCTTTATCAAAAAGTGTGGATTTATCATTTTGAGATATTTGAGATAAAATATACGTAAGGTATATATATATAGTTTTTGTATTCAAATCGTGTCAAATTTGCAAGCATTCCGAAAAACTAGGAGCAGCTGATCGGCTATGATGAAGTGGATATTTCGTTGATTGGAAAAAGAAGCTGATCTAATGTACGAGTGAATTATAAATATCAACTTGCTTAATTGCTAGGATAAAATAAGCTCTAGCCAATGGCTATAATTGCTTAGTATTTGGTTTAACGGAACGGCTGCTCGACGCGTTGGCTTCTCCGCATTCGACAATGATAATAAAAACAGCGACAATACCAGCAGATGAACAATGATAGAAGGAGGCTGAGGCTAACGGAAAGCGTCGTATAAATCGTGGTAGCGCGACATATTGAAGTAATAGTGGTAATGGAAATGGTTAATCGTCAACGATTCGTCGTTCGCCAATTGATTTTACGAGAGAATCGGCTAGAGAATCGGCTAGTGGCAGACATTCGGCTGGAACGAAAAGTAGTACAAGCCCAGTAAAACCCCGAGCACTAAATCATAGAATAAGGGATTAGAGTAAAAAACGGTCGCGAATTCGCTTAAAAATGCCGTAGGTAAGGCGCCGAGAGAGAGAGAGAGAGAGAGAGAGAGAGCGAGAGAGCGAAAGGGGTTGCGCATAATGCGAGGGAGGTCGTCCTAAGATAGAGCGATGAATGCATGAATGCTCGGGTGTGCGTGTGTGTGTGTGCGTGTGTGTGTGCGCGCCGGAGGTAGGGGTCCGCGTAGGTAAAGGGGTTTTTTTTGTGGTCGTTGAGCTCGGGAGTGCTCGGCCAATGGGAGCGAGGGCCGTCGGCCACCTCCGACCAATGGCTGGCCCCGGCCGGCGACCCGCCGGGTGGGGGTAGTTCTCGCCCTTAGGGCCGTCGCGGCGCGGTTGCGTCACAGCGGCACTGACACTCGCTCTGGCGTTGGCCCGCGCATCAGTTGACGAGGTGGCTGAGAGCAGGCTGAGAGTACCCGGTGAGGTGGTCGAGGGTCACCCGGGGATAATCGGCTGGCGAATATTCATGAGCGCAGTTCGGTTAGCCTCGGTAGCGAGATTCCGCTTGGAGTTGGAGCCTGCGGCCGGCTCGGCCTGGATCTGCGGGTTAAGTGTTTCGATGTGGTGTCGGTGAAGAGTGTCGAGGAGTCGCTGGGGTGCCGAGGGAAGATGGTCTTCTTGGAGGAGCCGAGGATGATCTTTACGGACATGAGGCTCGATGCTACCAGCACGCCGACAAGCAGACCCACGAGTTATCGCGCCCATCATCGGAAATATCGGCCGCAGAATAACAATGACTGTACGACATGAGCCTCAGTGTTGTCTCTTTCCTTCATCTCTTTTTTTTATCGAGTATTGTTGATTATTATTGGGCTGTGGTTCCTTGATTTAACCCCATCGCTTCTACGGCGGTGCTCCCATTTACCTCCCCGATCTTGATAATCATAATCGTGGCAAACTCGTGGCAAACTCGTGGCAAACTCGTGGCAAACTCGTGCTATCGACCATTATAACAATGTGCGAGCATCTCTTTCACTCTGTGTGCAACTTTATATCTTTTTATACGTACGCTAGAGCAAATAATTCTTTTCCTTTTTTTTTTTTGTTTTTGATATAATCGAGGTAGGAGACGATTTGTGCCGTGCACCATCTTACGAGGCGACTCTTTCAGATTTTCGGCAAACATTGTAATTTCTGATTCCTTGGGCGTAATTAAGAAAACGTGGTTAATTGGTATTTTGCAATTAATGTAGCAATTAATGTAGCAATAAAATTGAACATTACAAAGTACCTTGTTGTGGAAAATATTGTTGAAAATATAACGATATTGTTGAAAAATCTTCATTAATGTAATTGACTGGTATGGCATCGCAAGAGGAGGCAGTCTGCACTTATCAGCCCATACAGAATAATAGGAACTATATAGAGTTTTGCCTAAAGAATGTAATAATTATTTTAATGCCCACTTAATAATCAACCATGTGTATTGATGAAACTTGTTAGGAAATATCACAAACTATCTTGTGTGCGTGCATGCTGCATGGAGGTGGGATGTTTAATAGAAAGTAAGGTGATCGGGCATTGAGAGAGAGGAAATGATTTTTGTCCACAGATGCGGATTTACATGGCGAAGTGGACGGGGCGGACCTCAGCGGTGACGACCGGAGCATCGCGAGCGACGTGCAGGACGGACACGAGCCACACTTGGATCACGACTCAATCGACTCGGACAGAGAGGCTCTGAACCTGGTGAGTAGGGCGTATATATCCACGTCCGCGCGCCCACGCTCGCTCGTCAAAGCGATCACCCGACACTGATAGCGCACGCCGATGAAGCACGCGACCGCCGACAATAGAGGAGGGAAAGGTGAAAAAAGGGCTCGGCGAGAGCTATTCGGGGTCGTTCGGGGGGGAGGGAGGCGAGGGCTTGGATTTCAACTCGGCCGAGATAATCGAAGTGACTTTGGGGTCGAGCCCGCGGTCGGGCGTATTGGGAGTGCGGGCCGGTGCTCGCCGACCGGGTGGACAGGTGGTCGGAAGCCCCGGACGAAAATTAGGCCCAACTAATTAGGGGCCAACAGGTGACGACATGACGAGCGTCGCTCGGGCCCACGCCGCGAGAAATTACGCGCGGGGTGATGACTATCGGTGCGCGCGCAACCGGACTTCCCACGATTTCGCCGGGATTATGGATGATCGCCTCTGTCCTCGACTCCAAATGCTCCCTTTGATATAGCCGCGGCGGCCCGGCAGATTAGGGACTGCTCGAGTCCAAGGTCGAGTCGCGTCGGCTGCTCGCTTATCTCGGCCCGAGGCGCCAAGGACTCGCGCGACTCGTGTCCTCTTTGCGAGTGGGCGAGCGAAGCTTACTTGGCGGCGGGAGGGAGGGAGGGCGACAAGTGTGCGTGATGGAGGGCAATGGGGGGGGGGGGGGCCCGTAACTGATTTCTCGAATTGAATTCGGCAATTGGCGATACCGAGTAGAAATGGTAATAATATCGGCTATTGTCGGCGACTAAGGTAGGCAACCCGTATTTTGCGAGCAGTTAATACAGATTTAATACGGTAATGAATTTCCGTTATTATTATTTACCTTTTCCTCAATCCTCCTACATAACTCACTGACGAAGGTCTATCCAATGAGATAAAAACTCGGAGCCGTATATTTATCCATCGGAAATGACCATCTGCCAGGTAAAAAAAATTGGATCTACGCTCTTTGCCTTTACCGAAAGACAGAAGGAGGATTTTTAAGCTGAGAATAAAAAGAGAGGACGGTAGCGCTCGCTTTATACACA
>JAPYYT010003713.1:0-12223 GCA_030522565.1 Ceratosolen corneri | reverse complement strand
ATTATGTATTACTTAAGTCAAGCTACTATATTTATATAAATATAAAAATAAAATTCAATCATATACTAGCAATCTTAGCATCATTCGAACATAAAAACTAGGTCCCATATAATCATACATTTTCGGAACAATAAATGAGAGATTAAATCAAATGCCAAACGATACGTTATAGTTAAATATCCATCACAAACATTTTTCATAAAGTCAAATGTAGCTGGATTTCACTATGTATGCGACCAAAATTAGAAAATGTACTAATTTTGATATAATTTATATACAATAAATTATGCACATAAATCCCACTATATTCAACAATAATTCAATATTTTGAAGACTTGATATTTAATATTTTAGCATGTTTGTTTTTTAACTTAATAAATTGTGTTTATAATAATATGGTTAAAATATCCTAATATTTTATCAAGAATTCAGAATATATATATATATATATATATATATATTCAAAACATTCAATTTTAAAGTTCATAACTATTAAATAAATTATTAGAGCTTTGGTCACTTACATATAGGAAATACTAGCCATCAAATAAAATATTCTGTGATATATATTTTCTAATAAGATATAATTTCAAATGCATTAAGAGCTACTATTTGCAATTCACATATATTCGAAATAGCCAGCAATTTTGGGATTTGTATTTTTAAAATATTTTCTTTAAATAATAATAAAGTATAAAGCAATCACAAATATCAATAACGATTCAAAAATTGATGTCTTTACAGTAATTGACCGTAATCTGCAGTAATGCATATAGTTTTTAATTCGTTATCACTATTTTAGCAAGAAATTTTAAATATGAAAGTTTTAAAAAGTACTTTACATTGTTATATTAGATTTTCTTTAAATTCAAATTATTTTAAAAATATTTTAAAGAAAAAATTTCATATATGTAATAAACACAATTCAAACAAAAAAATTGCACAATATTTACTAATTTAATAGTTATTGAGAATTTGTACGATTAAAGAATAAAAGAAAATTGTTCGTTTAGAGTAATCTCGTAATCAGAATCTGAATCGTTAATGATCACGAGCTTTTCATACCTAATATTGTCATGAAAATTGTTTTCCCTACCATTCTAATATTTTTATCTTTTTGTATCACACTTATTTGAGTCACGACCCGACAACAACGCAAACATAGACCTTCCGCACCTGAAAAAGCGCAGTATAGTTATCAACTTAATGGAGACTATGATATTAAGAAAATACTAAGTCGTTTAGCTAACAAAATTGCAATGCCATTCAAAAAATTAAACGTTCGATTTCGAAAATATTAGTTGTTTTACTTGTGGGTTCTGCGCGAATTGATAATTTTCTCGTGTGGAATTACTTTTAAATTAGTGACAGAGTAACAGAAGCGTATGCGTTTGATGTCAGACTGAATGATTGAAAAGTGCCGAAAAATCAAGACTTTTTTCTATATTTTATTTATACGCATATATATATCACATAGTATGTTTAAAAAAATATACAGACATTTTGATGCTTTAAAAGTTCGCCCCGCACAGAGTGCAGTCAGTCGATCATCTTTGCTTTTTACCTGTTTCTTTGCGCTTTTTATTTTATACAGAATCGTTGTAAAACGATAACATATGGAAGAGCCTTACAGTTTTCTTAAATGTGTAAAATTTATGATATAACCTGTTTAAATAAAAAAAGAGCAGGATAAAATTTTGAATAAAAAATAATATTCGCCAAGGATATCTTTCGTCATTTTACAATAACTCAGTCCCGTTTATATTTCTTTTTTTTTTTCTTTTGCAGTAAGTATTTGAGTTTTTCTAGAGGTACATTTTATTTACTTTTAAGTGTTCGCTCGCGTACAATTACTGCACCACGACAAACACGTCTTAAGTCTGAGTGAATAACGAATCACTCACTTCTTTTGTTTCATACAAAGAATTATTGTATCCTATCCATTAAATACATTTTCTTTTTATTCGCTCGAAATACAAACTCTTGCAAACACGCAAAAACATGTCCATCGTTGAAGTATTCATCGAACAAAAGTTTCGATATTTTCATCTCAAAAATTATAGAATTTTCTTCTTTTTTTACATTTTTTGTACATACCACAGGACTTAGAAGCATCGTTTGCAAGGTGTTATTTTTCATTTTTTTCATTCATATTTTCTTTCGCTCAGCTTTACTTATATTACATAACTTAGGGATCTTAGACGTCATGGTTACGTTTACTCACACTTTAAAAGAAAAAAAAAAAAAAAAAAAAAAAAACATAACAAAATCTTTATAAGCTCGAGAGGAAAATAGATAAGATCCCAATAAGTTACATTTTCTTATACAATCATACTCATTCTCTTATAACCGTGTAATATTTTTCTTAACTTTTACACCTGATTTCAAAGAAAACATAAGAGAACCATCGAGCATTAAAAAAGCCGCCAATCTCCTGCTTCTTGAAACACTAAAAAAGTTGTCTACCTGACTTAAAAAAACATTAACATTAAACTTTATACAGTATACATGCCGAAGTATATATCAATTAAAAATTTTTAACTGCGCGTCGTTCAACTAATTTCTGTCGAAACGCAACGCGTAAAACAGGAACGTATCTTCTTCTTTTTTTGATCGCAACATCATTAACCTTTAAATAAAATTAATTTATTAATTAACTGATTAATTAGTAGTAACAAAATGCATAACCCTTTTTACATTATCGTGATTGATCACTGCTTCAGTGGGAGATACAAACTATTTTTTAAATATCTGACGAAATTCCTTTCACCCCCAGCAAACAAATCTTCGCAGCAATTTGTCGTCAAAATTGATCAGACTGAAGACAAAATGCAATAAGTAATAACAAAAATCTTCGTCTAAGCGTTGACGTACTAAAGGAAAAATAAACATCGATCAATGAAAAATACGAGATCGACTTGTGATCTGAACAAAAATAAGAATGCAAAACGGGAACGAGAATTAGGAATAAGATAAATAAAGAACTATTACTTATTGCAAATTTGTAACCTAGAAAGTAGTGTTTTCACATTTTGTAAGACACTATTTATTAATTAACGATGATAAAATATAAAATAATTATTAATGGGTGTTCACTACACGTAAAATTAATTAAAAATGAATAAAATTTATTATTTTTAAATTAAAATAAAAAATATACTTTTGTTAATATAATAAATTATTTTAAGAACAGCATAATTAATACAACTAATTCCAACTGCATTTAGTAATTGAGAAAAAATTAAATGTAGTATCACTTCATGAATTATTATTATTATTATTATTTAAGAATTATAAAATAGATATTACATAAATACATTAATAAATAAAAGAATTATACTTATTCTTATTCCATATTCTAAATCCTATTTCTTATTCTGATTTTTATGTCAAGATGTTTTAACGCATGGAAATTTTTGATATTATGATTTAAAAAAAATCAATCAGTTCTGCGCCCTGTGAGTGGTTTCTCTTATGTCTATATATACGGTATACTTAAAAATAAAAGTATATAATAAATATACAAAAACGCTTACGTGCGCGCAAGGGCTTCTTTTATACAAGGGGGGAACGAATTGCAAGATAAATTCAGGGAATAACGCGCTAAAAATTGATTCACAGAGCTATACGATTGCTTCGCAATTAGGTTCATCCTTAATTAACGAAAAATCAATAGTAGAAATATAAATCTTGGTAACGTCATTCGCAAAAAATCGCAACAATACACTAGTAACAGATTAATTATGTACACGTAAGATATTTTGGTTTATCGTCTATCTCTTTATAAACCTTCATTTACGCTTCGAGTACATTACCCCAATCGCTCTTTCTATCTTTTTTACTCCATCATTTTTTACATAAAAGATACAGAAAAACGCCCATTCGAAATAAAAAGAGAAAATTTTCTTTACTGGAAAAAAAATACAAAAAAAAAAAAAAAAAAATACAACAGGACATCTAACATAGTTTGCTGTGTTATTATTCTCTCGCGCATTCATTCTCGCACACTTGTACATCTCTTGATTCTAGGCGAATTATATCGATTCGCTCTTTTAATTCATAAATATCTTACTCTTTCACTTTTACCTATCAAGAGTAGAATTTTCACATCGTCACAAGAGTCACAGAGTGTTACTTTTATTTTTTTTTTTATTTAAAGGCGGATCCCTAAAACTGGATAAACGTAGGCGAAGCAATACACCGACGAAAGGCTTTTCTTTTAACACTCGTTTGTCGTGTAACCATTCACATGCAGACGACAGTCTTTAACGAGGAATGCATTCTAGGAAGATTAGAATCGATAAAAGATCGTATTCTTCGATGCCGTGTGTATACAGGTATGTATAAGTATATCTATCTATTCTTTTCTTCTTACAGCGCATTCGAAATATTAGACTGTCTGTGAGAGAAGACGAGTTGACCAAGTTTACATTTTATATACTTAACTATGAACATTGTACACTGGAAGAACATTAACTCCAGAAATTCAGAAAGAGCTATTTTTGTAAATGAAATAGCTAATCGGTAGATTGGCTCTTTTTCAAAGGCAAGACGTATCGTGTATATTCGCCATTGATCATACCATTACCATATCTTCATCTACATTAATGATAGTCGGGAAGCTACTATCCGCTGAGCTTTGCCTTTGGATTGGTTTCTTTCTAACGAGTCCATCTATAACGAAAATAACAGCTTAAACTATCATGATATGACGTGGACAATCAATGATACGTTAGTAATAAAGAAAAGACATATTCAGATAAAAGCTCTGCTAGCATTTGCACAAGGAGTAAATCTTTATTTCCATAAGAAAATAATATAATCGATAAGATCTAATGTAAAAATTAATGCAAAATGTCGATTTTAATAAGCGCAAGGATAAAGGGTCTGATTTGTTTAAAATAATTTTGTTTGTTTGTTTGTTCGTTAATAAACAGCAAAACAATAGTGCATATATCTCACCAGCAGAGGGCAAGAGATCGTCGAGCGAACCATCATCGAGATCCGTCGCAGACAGCAAGAGATCGTCATCGGAAGAGGCCCTCGTGAGACTCGGTAAAGTCGACGTTAAAAGTGCCTTCTCTTTCTGTATCTCCTGGATGTGTCCAACGAGCGCTTCTTCCTCATCCTCCCTATCCCTCTCCGGATCCGTGGGTGTGCTGTTACTCCCTCTGCCAGCGACGACGCCCGACAAGGTCGTGCTGAGCTCCTCGGGGCTGAAGATCTTCGATGACCTGAGACTTGAGAGCCGATAGGTTGCCGAGTGACAGGCCGAATCCAAGGTGTTAATGTCGGCGAGGGTCGTCTTTACGATGCGCAACTTCTCTTGGACGATGGTTTCGACACACTTGGTTTGACGGCCGACATCCTGCAGCGAGTCTTGGGCAGGCAAGGTGCGATTGGTACGCAGTATACAGGGCGCAAACACTATTGCGAGAGCCGACGGCGACATGCGATTGTCAAGCTCGTGTAATGCCACGCGAGCCAGGTGGACGATCAATCGCTCCATGAGGTCAAAATTTGGCTTGGGTAGCTTTTTCAGGATTGCGAAGAGAGTGCTAATTTTCAATTGAAATTTCAGATTTATTATTATATACAGTATGCTGCATGCGTGGCTGTATTTTTATAATTCATAATCTCGTTTATGAGCTAATTGAAGTCCCTGTCGTTCAATACGTCACTAACTTAATTACATCTTATATATAATATGTAATTAAAATATAAGAGATAAAATATGGTTGAACTCAAGAAAGAGGTCGTCCCTAATAATAATAAATTGGTGAAAATAAATTCACCAATTGATTTGGCATCGGTAAATTGATGTAAGAACGCGTAAAATTAACGTTACCTGATTCGATCCTGGGGCTCGGTTAAGCTGGCCGCGTGCAGAAAATCATCATAGTACTCGAAAGTGAGCAGCGGCTCCGGCATATCTCTAAAAAAGCTTTTGAGCACGGCCGCGAGAACGTGCACCTGATAATTCTCAAAGTCCACTCTTTCTAGATCTCCTTCGTCCATTTTAACCTTGAGCTCCTTCACTTTCGAGCTCACGCCACTTTTGCGGTATATGCCCTCGGTGTAAAGGCCGTGCATCTCAATTGTGGTTATTAATCTATCGACGACGAGTGGTACTTTGCCATCGCCGCAGTCCAATTTGTAAAGCGGGACGCCAAAAACTTTGCGCGAATTTGCGTCGTGTAGAACGCCATCCTTGCCGCACTCGGCCGACGCTCTTATGTAGCACTTCTTGTGACAAGTCAGTTTACAATCTGCAATCGAGTACGAGAAGATATTATCGCTCGCCTAATGACATTTCAGATAATGCAACTAAATATGAAAAGATTCAAGGATTAGATAGAGACGAAATATCAATCATTTATGTTGATAATTAATTACTTTTAGAGCAATGAGTTGGTTAATAGAAATTTACTGCTCACTTATTATTCGACACTGCTTATATGATATTAGGCTGCCAGTATTGCAACATCGAAGCGTTAATTTAATGTAATAAATATATTGTTACAAAAAAAATTATTGTTTTATTATACGAGATACAAAACTATAATATTTGCTACAATTTCAAAAGACCGTTATTTTTCGAAGTGGAAAAATTGTTGCTTTTCTATTTTGTTTGCATGACCTTATGAACGATGGCAATATTGGTAATAAAGTGATGACTTATTGAGAGAAAGCTCGAACGAAAACTCACTTTGACAAATAAGTCCTCGTTCGATAGGCCACATAAAGAAAGACGTGCACACTTCGCAGGCCGTCGGAATATTAATAATCGTCAGCTGGAACATATGATTCCCATGTTTGATCGGCTCCTCCTGCTTCCTCTTCTCCTTTTTCTCCTTCTTTCTTTTACTTTTGCTTTGCTTCTCCATTGATTCAGTCTTCGCTAGTGCCATAAATTCATTCATGAAGCCCCTGAAGGCGTTCACACCCATCGTCAACGGGAAGTCTTCCTTCAAGTTCTCCTGTTTACAAACGGTTTCCATCACGTGCAGGAAATTCGCTATAAGATCCGTGTATTTGATATTGCCCTCGATGCCTTGCTGTATAGCCACACTATAAGTTATCACGAGATCGTCCTTGAATTTCCTCAACGCCTGCTTAAACACTCGATCGACTTCGCTCGGTGGTTTCTTCCCATCATCTTGGCCATCCATAATATATATTTTCTTGGTGATGAAGTCTTGCATCAATGCCAATTCCTTCGCATCCGAGATAATTTTATCGGTACTATCTGAGAAGGCCGACGTTCCCGTAAGACTGAATTTGGACACGACGGCTTGCTTAACTTGATCGTACGGCGACCTCGGTGGTTTCCTCTTATTTCGTCGATTCGGCGTATTGGCTGGTATACAAGGCATTTTCAAAACGCCACCATTTTGAATGCATTTCACATGAAAAGGCTGCTTGCAGTCAATACACTTGTAGCCCTGCATTTAAATTTACATTCAAACTTAAAAATTCTTTATCATACTTTTTATGTATAGCAAATACAGACGCAGAGTGAAATCTTATAAAGCTAAGGAGGATTTCGCATGAGGGAAATGTGGTATTGGTTACGTAGATAATTTTCATTGAATGTAGAGAGATGAAAAATATTAATAAAATTGTATTATCAAGATTATATTGTAATGCATTGTAACAAATATTTAGGGCTTGGATTAACCAATGTTGATTTTAGTAGATTAAAATGAGGTGAAAAACTTTTTTTTTTAATATCTGACTAATAGGGTTTAATTTTTCATTATTTATGCGCATATTTCTAACAAAATTCGAACTTTTTTCAAATTTATTGTAATGTTTAAATAGATTTTTAAAAAATATCCTCAAAATGGACAATCGCACCATTATGTTTAAGAGCCGGTCGAATGAAATATTTTATAATGCTGTCCATCATCGCTCGCAATTTAACTTAACGCTAAAACTACATATATGAATGCAAATCAAAATAATTAACCTGAGTAACAAAAGCGTCCATCTTTTCATGGCAGCATACGCACACATCATCCTTGGAGAACCTAGCAATCTTCCTAAACTGATGTCCCGCGAGTATAAACAAATTCCCTTTCCACTCGAGGAGATTCATTCCGGGCGCCGGTTTCAGCTCATTTGGACTCGTTTCAACGTTACCCTTATCGTCGCCGAGTCCCGAGACTTTGGTTGCAGGATCTGAGTTGCGACGGCGCAGCTCCATAGTGGTAATAGCATTAGAGCGAACGCGCTTGATACCGGCAGACTGAGCCTTGAAGTGGGGATCCTTTTTATTGACGGGCCAATCGGTGACTGAGCGCGAGACTACCTCGTGCTTCGGATCGTCTTTGCGTGACCAAACATTCGTCTTGGCGAGGTCGCTCTCCTTGATGGTGCCTAGAAGAACGTTGCGAACTTCGGTTGTATCCTCGTTCACAGACTCGCCCATTGAACGGCACTGAAGTTCCCGAGAAGGTCTGTTGCGTCGGGCACTTCGTACCTAAAATTAAAAATATAATTTTCTAGACCATTTCAATTTTAGCACTGTGCACATTATTTAATAGCGAGTCGAGCTTCTTATAAATATTTCAACGTAAAGTGACAACGTAATTTGAAAGAGAAAGACGAAGAAGAAGAATTATCAATTTTATGAATTCTCTGGGCAACATTATGTTGATTACGTAACAATTAGAAATTGTAAAGTGCTTGGTGGTTCGGAACCACCTTGAGTCGTGCAAATTAATCGACCATCCGATCTGATTACAATTATAATATAATTTAAAAATTCAAAGCTACATCTATCATTGCTTAATTACTTTACAACAAATCTAAATAGCATTAAAAAGTTGTTTACGTTAGGACTCAAAAGGTATTGTGCAATGAATTTCATGAACCAAGATTATCGGATAAAGCGGAGCAATACTTCGTTTACACTTTCATCTGGCAATAATTTTTATTAATTCTCTTTAGCTCCGATTCTCAACGTTTTTCAAGTAATGCGCAATAACAAAACGGTGAAATACAAATAATTTAGACGATACAGCCGCGTGTTGGACTAGTAAGAGAGCGTTATAAAAATAAACTGCACGCCCTAACGTGCCAAAAATACTCGGGAGTTTAATGTCATTCGTATGTAGTTGTACGTCTCTATGCTGCTTGTTTATTATTTATAAGATGTGATGCAAAATGCGCAGGCATCGCGTGCAGCGGAGAAAATCCTTACCGGGACATCGGGCTCGGACTTTTGCGGACTCAACGCTCCCTTCGCCACTGTCACGGTTACGCCACTGTTATCGGCGCTGCTCGCATCCCCCTCGGAATTCTGCCTCCTCAAATAATTATAATCCTTGGGCTCCTTCGCGTAAGCCTGCTTCAGCAAACTCGAACTCGTGCTCACGTTCTCCTCGCTTACCCTCCTCTGTTCCCTTCTCAGCGGACTCTCGATCTTAACCGTGGACGGGATCGTCGTCTTATTCAGCCTCTCAAGCCTGCTGAGCCTCTCTTGCTCCAACAAGCCCTCGCTAAGATTCCTGTGCTGCGTGACATTAGGCGAGCGCGTGATCGTCGGCTTATGGGGCACTTGCAAAGGGTACTCCGGCGCTCCATACTCCGGCCGCTTGCGCCAAATGTCCGAGTTGGGACTGTACGTCTGGTGATACTTAATGTCCCGAGGGCTCGAGAACGACGGGGCGCTGGCGTTGAAAACGGGCGGGGCGCTGTGCACCGCGCTCGGTGTCTCCACGTCGGTCTCGCCGTCGCTGTAGCCCGTCGAGGAGCTGTCGGTGCGACGGCTGACCGAGGACAGCCGGCTCGTCGTCGAAGTCGTGTGGACGCTCGACTGGTGCTCGATGCTGCTCGAGCCCCCGGCGCTGCTCACGTTGCTACCGACACCTCCGCCGCCGCGCCGGAAACGCGTGCTCGGGATTGGCTTCGCATTAGCATTGTCGTGCGAGTGCTGGGACTCGGACGACTCTACCGACACCTGAGACTCGTAGCTCAATAAACTCGCGAGGCTCTCTAAGCTACCCTTGCGCTGATGTTGCTCGCTGGTTGTCGTGGTGGTGGTGCTGCTGCTCGTGTTGTTGGCGTCGGGTGAGGGGTAGGTTTCGGTGTTGAGAGGGATTTTCGTTGACGCAGACGTATCGTTCGAGATGCGTCTGTTGAGAATAATTTTGCGCTTCGAGAGTGAGATGCTTGTTTCCGAGGCCGATTCGTAAGGGCTGCAATTGTCGTTTCTGGAAGCAATTTTAAGCAAGTTTTTTTTTTTTTTTTTTTGCATTGCGATTAAAATACATTCTTAGTGCACCTTTCGTCGAAGGAGAATGGGCAGGTAAAAATCTCCACGCAACTTTCTTGTAATATGTTAATTAGATTAAACAAATTAGATTAAACAAATATAAGTGCGAGTTTACCTTGAATGAGCTATTCGATTATTGAGTTCCAGTCGTGAAGGTAAGTTGCTTTCAATGGAGCCAGAAGAATTGGATTCTTGACCAAATGATCTACCGTTATGAGAAAAACAATTCGTCGTCAAATTTAACATGAGATAATAATTAATGTGAGATAAAAATTAATAGACATCATGATATGAGAGACGTAAGACTTGGTGTAAGCAATCCCCTTAGATTTACTTGAAAGAAATCATCAAGTCGTAATTTGTAATGACGCTTATTGTCGGCAATTTCTATCGCTATATTAATACTACTATTCATTATTTATTAACAATGATTTGTACTGAGCGAAAATTAACTTTCGAAAAAACGCCGCAAAACTCGAATACATGCATATCGATACATTGATTAAATGGAGAAGAAAAAAAAACTAATAAAAAAATACAATTGCAATACTCACTCTCGTTGTTCCTTAACCGACATTCCCCGTTTCTTTTTCTTTAATTCGGTCAAGGCTCTCCTCACGTTATTCCCTCTAACGCAGGCCTGGAATATTATTATTGCTGATCTAAATTTCTTGTACCACTTCTGTTGCTTATAGGCCCTCCATGCCGATTGTATATGAATAGCAGCATCGATTCTTGTCCTTAATGATCTCGCAAAGCGCTGGGCAGTGACCATACGCCAGAACGCTTGTATGAGAACCGCTGCATTCTTCAACCTCAGAAATCTTCGTCTCTCGAGACAGGCTCTGAACCATTTTTGTATCGTCGTAATGCTCGTAATGATCTGCTGATGCAGCTCAATGTCCAGTTTGATCTTCTCGGATTCGCGCAAGAAGACCTTCGTCGTGCCTAATTGGTAATTGTCTCGATTGAGGTTCAACGTCAACAAGAAATCGCGGACGTCGGTTTGTGTACTGAGGAGACCCTTGGGTAAAAGCATTCGATAAAGTTGAATGAATTCCTCGTAAGTAAGACGGACGTTGAAGCCTGCCTGGCGGATTCGTACGGTCTCCAACATTCCGGTGTACCTGTCCCGTCAATTGACAATTATCATTTTTAACAACGATTTCATCAAAATTTGTACTAAAAGGAGCAATTTTACAATCTTATATTACTTAAAACGAATTGTCTGTTTATTTGAACGTTCAAAGACATTTAAAACGCTCCAATTAAAACTCGAAACTAACGAACGTTCAATTTTGCTCAAAGAAATTCCTTGGGATAATTTAAAGTAAGAAATTGTATAAGTAGAAAAAATTCAAGTATAAAGTGCACCTGAGCTGCCGCTGAACCGTCTCCTCGTCAAATTCATTGGGCACTTTATTGGCATTGCTCTTGATGCACCTAATGAAGAAGGGATTAGCCTGATTCAAAGTGTCCATCAAACTGTGCAGACTCTGCTGAAATTGCGCCGACACCGTCATTGGCTGCTTCCTTGCTTTTCCTGGCCCCGTGCCATAGCTCTGCGTCCTCCCGGCCAATGTTTTTACCGTCTGAAGATTCTTTAGGCCCTTCTTGCCGCGCTCCCGTGGCCGGAATGACTTGTTTTTCCTGCATGACAAAACATCAGCAAGCATACGAGTTAGTTGCAATTCCTTAAATCGTCAAATATTTTTCAGCGTACGTGAGCTCTTTCACCCCGCATTAATTAATAGAATATCCAGAGAGAACTTTTATGTAAGCATAGCCCTTTTAAAGTAAGGAATTTTTCTTTTTTGTCTGATACACAGTTGAAAATAATTAAGTATGCTCGATTGACGAAAAAAAATCTCCAATAATAAATAAAGTATAAAGAAGATTTTATATTAAAGCTGTCGAGGTGAGCGATATATTACTTGCGCG
>JAPYYT010003712.1:0-13140 GCA_030522565.1 Ceratosolen corneri | reverse complement strand
AAGAATAAGACAGTGTAATTTCATATGTAAAACCAAAATTGTGTAAAGAAAGTTTCTATTTGATTTTCAATAAATATCAATTCACAGCATTACATTCGACCCCCAGCGTCTTCGTTTCTTTCTACCCTGCCATCTCTCCTCTACCACTATCGGCCTCTCCCCTCTCCATCTTGGGGAGAGCTCAGTATCGGGAAAGTTGCCCGAACAAATACAGTCTTAAAAATCTGTTATTTTTATAACAAAATGCAGGGCAGTTATCATACGTAGAAAAGTTACAACAAAAGAAAGTTACTACTACAACAAGACTATATTAGATTACATGACCACATACAGAATGAAGGATTCTTGGACCACACAAGGTGGCGGAGCGGCGTTCAACTTACAACTGATCGGCCATTATCATTTGTTATCCTGGGTTAAAGCAATACACGGCCACCCGCATCCTGGAATACAGCAAGCTAGCAGTACGTCGGTCATCTTACAATTGACCATTGCATTATCATTCGGCAGTATGCATTAATTCGCAACATATGGTAACTATTACTGCAGAATTTACTTAGGCTGACACATTACATATTACAGGTGTAGGAAACCATTTGATCAATCACGAGGCCTACAACAAGGCACATAAATTAAAGAGGTATTGACTTCAAAAGGCAAACGCTTAATTTTTTAAGCAATCATCCAATATTTACATTTTTAATATTTACAAATTTATATATATATATATATATATATAAATTCATAATAATATTTAAATATAATATTAATTTAATTTTAGTTAAGAAATATCCCAAAAATATATTGTTAATATATTCATTCAACATAGATCTTTAAATAATAATTATATTCTTTTAAGTTTAATATTGTTCTTACATGAATTTTATAATTTTAAACAGGCATTACGATTATTCCTTTGAGTATTCTGAAGAATTTGATACAGAAATTGTGTATATTTGTATGATAAATAGTTTAGCCTTTAATCGTGAATCCCTTAAATAAATGCACTATCCAGGATAAAATAAATTTCATCAATGGACAAGATCTTACAAATACAGTATTTCTTTTTAAAAATTTGCTGACGAAAAATGATTCATCTGTGACCTAATATTTCAAAGCACGTTACAATATATATATGTATGTATAATGCAGAATTGTAAATTTATATATATTATATTAATGAATGCCATTCGAAAACAATAGATTATTTATGTATGTATTCAGTACTCATATAGTTGCTATTCAATATTTAAATACTTAAACAAAATTAGTCGATTTCAAACTAGTTTTATTTTAAATAAAAAGTTTATATATATATATATCCATCAATTTGGTTTTATTTAAATTGCGTCTGCAAGCATTGTTGAAAATGTAACATAGTACATATGTTTTAAACCCTATTAAAATTTACACCTTCAATTGTGGAAGAAATTAATACTACTTCATTTTTATTTGTTTGTATTACGAATTTTCTTTATATATAATAATAAATTTTATTTGAAAATATAGAACTTCTGAACAAAATTACAAAATTTCGACTTTAAATCTCTAACCTTCAATACAAATGAATATTTATCTTAACAATATAAAAACTATCAAGTATACTCAACAAAGCCAATTCAATTTAAGACAATAGTTATTCATAATTTTTACATCTAACATGTTTTTACTATTTTTTAAGTTTGCATGTTAATTACAGAAGAGATAAATATTTTTATATAAATCACTAATTATAAAAAATGAATGGCTTACATCAAATTTTATACCAACACTTTTTTTATAAAAAGTGAAGTTTTTATTTATAACACAAAATAAATAATAATCAATTTGAATTCATAGAAAAAGAAATTTATTTGAAGTTACAAAATTGATATCTATATATCTATAAAAATAAATACATTAATTTTAATATAACAAATATATTAATATTAAAATAAAGATTAAAATTTAATAGAATAAATTAACTATTATTAATTTTCCAATTGAGAAAATTAAAGCATGTAATATAAAGTCGTTCTGTAGTAAATAAGCATTATATAAATAAAATAGAAAAAAATTAAAATCCAATTCTTTATTTCAAATAAATTAATTTTTTTCTTATAAAAGTTATAATAAAACTAAATAAGAAAAACTTTGTTTTTTCATTTTGTTTGATTATGTAGTAAAATATCTATATAATTAAATATTTGGCATCACGAGATTACTATGCTAATATTTGTATTCAAATGTACAATAAAATTTGATATATCATATTATGATATAGATAATGCACAACAGTATAGAGAAATTTTTTTTATGTTCTAGAGTTTTAAGCCTAGACTTGAGCATAGTGTATGTCCACATATGTGGCTACATTTTATTTTACATGCTAAATAATATTTTAAAACACATAATGCAATTAAAAAAATATCAAAATGATAAGAAGGTAGAGAAAAAAGGCATTGACAAATCGTACATTTTAAAAGAAATCAATAATTAATCAAAAATATATAGGAGCCAGAATGATGACAAAATTGAAAGTAAAGGCAATAAGATGCTAATAAAAATAGATAAAAATAAAAACTAAGAAGAATTAAAATATCTGCAGATTATTCAATTTATAACTTGTTGTAACTCATTTCACCTTCCTCCTTTTGGTTCTTTTTCATGTCACAAATAATTTTTTTTTGAAGCTTTGAACATTAGAATGATTGTATTTTTATTTTAAAGAAAAATTTACCTATTATTTAATTTATCTAAAACCTTAATTATTAACTAAACAAACAAGTTCATCAATTGATCAATATGCACGAGTGCTTGTATGCAATGTCATTACGTGTTCTTTAGACATACTTGGCATCGACTAATTCGTGAGCGCAAATTGCCTGCCTTTAAAGTTTGTTTATCAGGTTTTTGGAACTGATCACGGTCTTCGATTGTTGCCATCCAAAAACTGAATTCATTTGAATAGTAGTGGCAATGTCCTTTAGCACCATTACACTCAATAAATGGAGTGGCACGGAAGTCTTCCAGACAAGACCCAGGACTAGACAGTGATTGGCCACCTCCTTGTGAACCTGCTCCAGTATGCTAAACATAGTATAAAATTTAAACTCTTTAACATGTAATCAGTTTTGTTTTAATTTTATCAATTTTTCATAATTATTTATATATTTATAAATAATATACAGAAAATTGTACAATACATTCACTAATAAATTTAATTTGAAAAAATTATTGCATATTTATAGTATTACCTAGTAAATGCAACAAAATTTATATACTTTGTTAAATATAAAATATTAATATTAATTATAATTATTAAATCCTTAATATCCATGATTTTCACAATATTTAGAAATAATAAAAAAAAATATAATTATTAGATCCAATATGTATTATTATACAAATAAAACTTAAAAAATATATTAAAAATTAAAAAAAAGTTGATGTTCCTATTGTACTTATTTCAATTAAACATAAATATTTATAAATGTAAAATGTATAAAATAACCATAAAGTATTTAGAATAAACTGGAAAAAAGGAATATTTTATAAAGTAAAATATTTTCTTTTATTAAAAATTAGAAAAATGTAAGAATGCAAAATAAATTAATTATAATCCTTTAAATTGACTTTAAAAAAGCATTTATAAAATTTATTTTTTAATTCTCATATAATGAAAGAGAAATAAAATTTATAAATTAATAAAATTAATTAAATTAATAGCTAAATTAATAAAATTATTTTGTTTATATATCAATTAAATTTTTATGAAAATATAAACATATATATACATTTACAATTTGAATAAAAAATAACTGCTCATCTAAATTAAATGAAAAGTTAATACAAACCATTACAAAGCTATATCCTATCCAAAGTCCAGACCATCCCTCGGGACAATCTGGAATACTAAGCGACTGACTATGAACTGCTAAAACATTGGCTGGCACCTCACATACAATGCATCTACAATAAAAAGTAATTTTGTTATTTTAATAATATGGTTTTAATTGAACATATAATTATTTAATATAATTTACATATAAAACATATCTGGATTATATACTATTCAAAAAAAATTTTTAAATATAAAAGTATTAAATTAGTTTCATTTAAATTTATTTAAATGAACATATTTAAAATTCTGAGTATAGTATATATTAATAAGTTTTTATTTTAATTTTATTTTATTATATTTATACATGATAAATATTTATTTATAAGATTAAAATAGATAATTACAGTAGTTAATTGAATTTTTATTTATTGGGTTGAAGTTTTATAAAAATTCTTTATAAATAAGAAACCAAACAGCAAATATAAATGTAATTAGCACTTATTTATATGCTTTTAACTTTAGTAAATTTCTAATTACGTGTTACAGTCAATTTTATTATTAGTTTTTTTAGTTAAACACCAATTGTTATGTATTTGTTTTATAAAGGTTATTTATAGACAGAATACAGTATAAGAAAATCGAATATTTTATTTATAATTTGTAATCCTTTTCATAAATATTTATGATTATATTAAACATTACGAACTTGTTAGAAAAAATTAAAATAATCGATCTAAAACATAATATATTCAAATTTATATATTTATTCAAATTTATATATTTATTCAAATATATTCAAATTAATATTACCTAGAAATATATTCCTCTATATCATTTTCTTCCACTGGCATCATAGGGATTGGATTGTTAGTAGATAACCAATAGGATCGATCATTTCTACTAGCGTAATGACATACACTATTTACGTCACAAAATAAAAATGGCATCGTAGAAAATTTTCTTACACAAGAGCCAGCATAACCTGTTCATAAAATTTATAAAATTTATTAAACGCTTAATGTAGTGTGGGTTATATGGAAAAATTCTTTATTAATATTGCATATTTTTATTTCTAGATCATTTTACAAAAAATATACATATATATAATATTTATTCGTTTTTTAACTTAAAAATAAAAATAAAGTATTACAAAAATTATGAAATTAAAATAATATTCAAAATGAAAACCTACATAATGTAAATAAAATAGTGATTATTAATATATTCGATAAATTTAATATGGTTTAATATTAGACATAATTAAATTTGAAATAATTAATTTAATTTATTCATAATTTGAAATAATTTTATTTATATTTATCAATTTTTGAATTTTAAAAAGTACACTTTTATCTAAATTTTTGCATAAGTTAATAAACTATAATTCCATAATTTTTATGAATTTATAAAAAACAAAATGTATTGCATAAGTTAAATTTTATAAAAAAAAATTCAAACTTTTGTCTGATTTATTTTATAAAGAATCACAAATTGTAAGAATTTTTATTAAATTATAATTTGATGAATAGTAATATTGTTTTTACAATTATTAGTAAAATCACCTATATTTAAATTAGATTTCAATATTTTTTTTGTTTTTAAATTATAGACACATAAGATAATAAAACAAAATGAAAAATAAAATATAACATTATAATTATACATTAAGTGTAAGTATTGAAATGATACTGTATACGACAAGTGTTAGAAGTGTTAAAAAAAAAATAATTGCAATTCAGTTTGTTCGAGATTCAGTTAACAAATCTCTTATAAAAATTACTTAGAATCATGACTTTTCTATCTCAAAATATTCGTATATTAATAAAGGGCCGAGCATGAGCTAATACATTTTTTAGTACTACACTTTGACCTAGGCTTGACCTTCTTCTTCTTGGAACGTTCGCACCTTTCGAGTAGAGCTGTATGTATAATCAGCGCAACAAACATTTAGTCAGTAACTATCGATACAGCGATCAGTAAAGTCAGACCAAGCGCCAGCTGCGTGTTATTATAGCAGTTGTGAAACTTCGGATTACTCATGTAGACTTGGAGATAGAATTTGTAGTTCGATCGTACATATTAATCGGCTAATCTAGATTCTCCCGAAAATAATCATTTTGATATCCGACACAATCAAGTTGCCCGACTAATTGGATCACATCGCTGTTTTACTCAACTTTTCATCATTGCTTTTATCAACCGTCATCTACATTCAAATAGTTCTACATTCATTTCTACAAAACGAACATTCACCAAGAGTCTGTAATTATAACGCATTTTCCTTATACATTATTTGTTCAATAAACTTCGTTCTAGTCTTTTATAACAGCAGTTATTCAATAAATAATATCTATTCCGATCACCTCTCCTTTCGCTATCTGTATCTCCTGATTCCATCTGGGAGAGAAAAAACACACGGAAGAAATCCCGAACACAGTTCTTATAAAGATTCAAAATATTTGCTTTTTATAATACTCTAAGTTTTAAGAAATTGATAAAATGACTTCTTGATCATTTTGCGATAATATACTTTAATAATGAATAAATGAATTATAAAGATTAATAAAAATTTAATACAAATAATAAATACTTATTTCCATAAAAAAGTATATAATGTCGTTGAAATGTAGAAAATTCAATTTTAAATAACTTACAAAATTTTTTGTCTCTAGTTCACGATTATAAAAACCTATTCAAGAACTTGTAACATAAGTAAAAAATAAAAATATGGTTACTAAAAATTCTTAATTTTAAAAAAAGGAATTTTTATTTATTTATTATTTTTAAAATACGTATGTATGCGTAAATATGAGAAATTCTATAGTTTCTAATTTTTAATTTTATATACAATTCATTAATCAATGACTAATTAAAAATTTAAGGATCAAATAAAATGTCATCTTTTCTAAATAGTATAACTAAATTTTAATTGTAAATATAAAATTTTATACCTAAATCTTGAGAATGTGCTCTTTCATCTCCATCGGTGTATAAAAGACTGTAACCTTCCCAGAGCTTTATATGGCCTCGCTCACATTCTGGTACAGTTTGACTTTGACTATGTTTTACAAGTAAAATTCCGGTAAGATAATCAGGCGACGCTTCACATGGAAGCCCTGATTCACCTGGAGCTCCAGTTAGACCAATTGGTCCTGTAAGACCTATTGGTCCTGGAGGTCCTTGTATACCCGATAACCCTCTTAAGCCTGGTGATCCAGGAGGACCATTAGGACCTGGTACACCTTTATGACCATCTATTCCTGGAAATCCGGGAGCTCCTATTTCACCTTTTTCACCAGGTGAACCAGGAGGTCCAATTGGTCCTGTAAGTAACATTCATAAAACAGAAAATGTTTATATATTTATTTAAGTTTAAATATTCATTAAAAATAGATAAAAATTTTACCTGGAAAACCTCTATCGCCTTTTTCTCCTCGGTCTGTCGGTACAGTTATACAATCTTCTCCTTTATCACCCTTTTCTCCATCTAAACCAATTTCTCCAGCAATACCAACAAAGCCAGGAAAGCCTCGATCTCCCTTTTCTCCCACAGATCCTTGCAAACCATCAACTCCATTCCATCCTCTTTCACCTTTTTCACCGGGTCTACCATCCAAACCGTCTCGACCTTATCAAAATTATTATAAATAATTTTCGAATAATTAATTTATATCTTTGATTAAAGTAACGGTTTATACCTGGATATCCGATATCTCCTTTTTGACCAGGGGGACCGTAAAGTCCAGGTGGACCTTGATCTCCCTTTATACCTCTTTCACCTATCAATCCGGGCAATCCTTCTATACCGGGACTTCCATCTCGCCCTGGTAATCCAGTAGAACCAGAAGGTCCAATATCTCCTTTTATACCTTGAGGTCCAGGTAAACCAGGAAGACCAACTTCTCCTTTTTTTCCTGGCAATCCAGGTAATCCTCGTTCTCCCTTGGCTCCTGATAATCCTGGAGCACAATCTCTACCATGTTTACCCATAAGGCCAGGAAGTCCTTTTTCTCCCTTTATAGTAAAGCCTATTGGACCTTGTAAACCATAAGGTCCACGATCACCTATAATTATTGTGTAATTAAGAACTAAATTACCCTTATATAACAGTGTTTTGGAATTAACTCGAGTGGGAGCTCTCATCAAGATGATGTGGGGGGGGAGTCAGATAGTGGAAGGGGAGAGATAGCAGGCTAGAAACAAATGAAATAAAAAAAAGCGCATGTAATGCTATAAAACGTCTTTATTGAATATATGGTAAAAATATCATGCTATCATTATCTTGAATTGTAGATTCCGCACTATAGCAATATTCAATCATAAATTGAATACCGCAAAGTTTGTAGTGATTTTACTAATTATGTTATATTTCGTGATTTATATTATATGTAGCTAGGTTTCTGCACAGCGAAAATATTTAAGTGGAAATTAAATACCACGGGGCTTGGAATCACTGTGTTAGTTGTGTGATTCAACAGGGGTTACCTGAGTGTCGTTATCTCTGCTTACTGGATTTGGTGTCCAAACTGATACAGTTTCATGCAATGGTATATTGAATAATTGAACTGTTGCAGCAACTTTCATCATCTCGTGCTTGCTCGCTGCTATCCGTGATGCAGATGCCAATTGAATGTCGTAAGCCGCTTCATGTGTTTTAATTTTGTCTAGCGACCAACACAATCCAGCTGGCTTCTATTTTTATTTATCAGGGCCAATTCGAAGCTTCTTTTTTTTATTCTGACCACTGAATCTTGAAGAACTCTTTATTTTACACAACTTTGTATTATTCTGTTCAGGATTTTTCACGTTTGTGTTTTTTCTTCAAGATGTAATCAAGATATGCAGATAGTGAAAGAAGAGGTCATAGAAATGGGTGTTATTTACTAAGCGGATCTTGTCGTTAGAGAGTAAAATGTGTAGTAATTACAGAATATTGTTGAATGTTGATTATGCTTGGTTGTGCTGGTGTAAATGTTGAACTATGGAAACTGATATATGAGAGTATAAATGGTGTAAGTCGAGATCCGGTCCTGTTAGTCTTAATGTCCACTTATTGCTGTGTTGGGTGTCAACTGAAATGAATTGTTTAAAAAGAACATGGATTCGCAGGTTAGTATCCCTAGTACCTATTTTGAATCGTGTCTCCAATTCGAGTTGATTGAACTGAATTATCATAAACTGTTACAATATCACAGGTCTCAAGATAACACAGATTTTAATATGACTGCTGGTTTAAATATAACTTATGATACGAACAGGGAACAATAACTAAGTATGACCGGTCTAATCGCTATATTTGAACACACTAGTGATGCCTTTATTCGGCCTGTATTTAAATTTTCTACTTGAGTCGCATGAGAATTCTAATAAAGAGAAGGTTGTGATTTTAAACAAACTCACACAAGATTTGGTGACAGAATGTCAAACATATCCCCCGCCATTAACAAAATATTGATAGTCTTAGTCCGAATTTGGAATGGGTAGAATCACGAGCTTATAAACAGATTGTTTCATGGTAGTGCTGGTAGTTTTCAAAGTAACCACCCTAGCAAGTCCATTGATGCCAGGATGTAGTTCTATTACTCGCGCTATTACTAGGGCCTTTAGATGGTGGAAAACGTTCGTCGACGATTAAGACCATTGTACCAATTTTAATGGAGTACTTCTTGTAATGTCATTTTTAGATATTTTGTTGACGTTGAAGGTAGTGAGATGACCATTGATCCCAGAATTGATGGATGCGCTGTTGGATTAATTACCAACGGGAAACTCGTGTTGCTGAAACGCTACCTAAGGTTGGTTCAGAAACAGAAAGAAGTGATTCTCTGATAAGAAAATGGCCTGGGGTCAGAACTGAAAAATCGTCAGGGTCATCGCTTCGAGGCTCTAGTGGTCGGGAGTTTAAAATGGCTTCAATTTGACATAAACGTGTGATGAATTCCTCAGTAGTAAGAAGAGCATTTTTTACAACATGTCTTAAATGATATTTTACTGATTTGTTGGCCGCTTCCCATTTTGCACCCATGTCTGGAGCGGCTGGTGGGTTGAATCGCCATGCAGTGCCCTGTTGCAACAGGGTTTCGTAAATCCGGTTATGTTTTTGTGAGCCTTGGATGAATAATCTCTTCAACTCTGCATCAGCCCCTTTGAAGGTGGTACCACAATCTGAGTGGATGGTCTTTGGTATACCTCTTGAAGCAGCAAATCGTCTGTAAGTGGCTATAAAGCCCTCGGATGAAAAATCACTAACAATTTAAATGTGAACAGCTAATGTTGCGAAGCACACGAGCAGACATATCCAGCTTCGTTGGGTCTTAAAACATCTCCCTTTCCACAGCTTTAACATGAAAGGACCTATGTAATAAACTCCTGAATGAGCAAAAGGTCTAGATGGTGTAACTCTTTCTGGGGGTAGTTGGCCCATGAGTTGTTGGGCTAGTATTCCTCGTTGTCGAGCACAGATTACGCATCGCACGATATGACCACCCACGATCCTATATTGGTGCCGAATATATGCCAAGGTTAACTGCGTTCCTCCATGGAAAGTTTGTATGTGAGCGTCTGTTATGATCAATGTTGTCAAGTGCGAGTGACGCGGAAGTATAATAAGGTCGTTGGTATCGTCACTTATGTCCGCCTGTCTAAGTCGTCTCCCGTCTCGTATAAGTCCTTGAATGTCAATTATTATGTAGTTTGAAATTATGTTGTTCATGATGAAAATGAGCTGACTGAGTAGCACGTATCCAAAATTGTTGGGCCTCGTGTAGATTTCTTCGGGAGATGGTCCAGTCTATGAACTGTGTATCTTTATGCCTTGATTGTAAATATATAATGAATTTTTGAAAAATGATTGTGAATTTGATAAGAGTGTGTAGATTGAAAAATTTATGTATAATGTGCCATTGGTAGTCTAATTTGGGTGTGATGGTTAAAATTGGAGACTGCTATATTTGAACGTACTGGTGATACCTTTATTCGGCCTGTATTTACATTTTCTACTTGAGTTGCCTGAGCATTCTAATAAAGTGAAGGTCGTGATTCTAAACAAACTCACACGAGATTTGTTGACAAAATCTCCAACATATTCTAATTAAGAATGCTTTGAGATCGATAGATTTCTAAACGATTCTGCGGCGTATTTCCGATATCGCAACATTTAATGACTTCATCTTGCTTCTTGCGAGGGGGTAACTTTCTTCTACTTCTATGAGAGTAGGAAGATACGGTGATCGGATGACAGTTAATTATTCAACTATCATTGGCACCATCAATCGGTAATGTCAACGCCCTTTTAAAGTGGTGGTGGTGTCGAAGTCGTATGGTGTGAAGAATAACAGAATGAATGGCAATTATCCGTGGGTTCCTAAAAGGCTTTGTCGGTTGTTTTTACCAGGCTTGTATTTCAAGACATGTAATGGTCGTATTTTAGAGGTACAGTCTAAGTAAACAGAGTCATAAAGAGATCAAAAAGAGACTCGATGTATTTATCTGGCAATCATAAACATATAAGATAGATTAGATAAGATATAAGACATATCTGGCAATCATAAACATATAAGATATTCTAAGGTATACACAAGAAAAGAGGCAGTATGGAGTGACGATCGAGAGTCTAATGGAATCGCGAACAAGTAAAAACTGTATTATTAAAGGAACCATTAATATTATAATATCTGATTTTTAATTACTATATTAATAGTTGTTCGGGAACGAACCCAAGTGTGAATTCTCCCCAACTAATGTGTGAGGGAGAAGCAGATAGTGGAAGGGTTGAGATAGCAGGGTAAAAGAATCGTAGACCAATAGGGCATATGTAATGCCGGTGAAACGCTGAATTTTATTGCACAAATAATGAATGGAAAACAGGCGCTATTTTGATACGGTTATTAATGCTAATGTCTTCATAATGGGTTGTAGGAGCTGCACCTGCACGATACATAAAGCGTGGATTGTTTGTACACTTTGTCTTTACAGCACTTACACGTTACGTGAGAACGGGATCTACGATCTTCTGTTAGCAGCGTTTATTGTAAATAGTTTCCCGCACTTCCGCACTTATCACGCACTGATTTAATTCCGCTATGGCGTGAGTTAACAAGATAGCGATGGCCTCGTAATGGTTATTAATTACGCATAGACGGATCGCCGCGTGGTTTTACAGGTATTTCGGCTACCTGGTTCTGTAATACATGTATATTGCGCATCGATGAGCCGTCGAGTGATTGTATACTTTATTTGGATTACTTGCCGGAATTGCGGCGACGGGCTCAATCGTACATGTATTACGCAGCGACGAGACGCCGTGGTCCTACTTGCCCCTTAAGCGTGTTCCATCTGCGCTTCACCTAGGAGCTCTGCCCAGGATGGGAAGGATTCAACCGCGGGCGTTATAAAGTAGCGTGCTCAGCGTCTGGAAGAAGCTTCTTTAGTCCGGATCCTGACGCTGGGCGATACAACTGCTCTTGTGTAAGACTACTAGTTGCATTGGAGACTCTTCCAAGATGATTTCGAAGACGTAGAGTAATTGGAGTAACTTCTCGACTCGGCGTGCTTGCGGTCTTATTTTATAGCCGCAGGGCTAGATAGGCAGCCGAGGATGCGTGGTACGGGGTCTAACGAATTTCCTTATGTTGGTAAGATATTTAAGCAAAGAATGTTGCCTCTTCAAGGCAAGGGGTAAGCGGTGAAGTCCGAGACGATGGAGAGAGGTGGCTGTGTCGCATAGCGCTTTGCAGCCCACTAGCTTACCTAGCTTTTGGCTAGAAACACTGGGATTGTAAACAAAGTATGGCAATCACGTAATATCAGACATTCTAACAGATAATTTCAAATAATATTCGTAAAAAGATAAATGAATATTATAGTAACAGTCACATTAAAAAATAAACAGGTATTATTAAGTGACTAACTTGAAATTCTGTCGGAATCGCGAACAATAGTCTACAAGCTATTTTATAAATGAACGCCAATGGAATTTAATTACGTATTAAAAATATAACTTATGACAAACGTGCAAAAGTAAATTTAATATTTTACATGCTACTAAAACAATAATAATACACTGACATTGCAATTAACTGTTTTTGCAAATTAAATTATAAAACAAATTTATTTCTGTTGCATGTAATGGAATTTTACATTTATTCGGGCGACTTTTCCGATGGTGAGCTCTCCCCAAGATGGAAGGGGGAAAGGCCGATAGTGGTAGAGGAGAGATAGCAGGGTAGAAAGAAAACACAGACGCGGGGGGTCGAATTTAACACTGTGGACTGATATTTATTGAAGAACAAATAGAAAGTTTAGTTGCACAAGTTTGG
>JAPYYT010003711.1:0-11929 GCA_030522565.1 Ceratosolen corneri | reverse complement strand
ATTTTTTTCGAAAAGATGTATGATAACTTTTCAGTCAGATATTATAAATTTTAAAAAAGATCGTATTCTGGAACTAGATATTAATTCTACGGTCATATTTACCGTCAGTTATCATACGAGTTATCATTAGTTATCATATGAGGATATATAATTTTGATATTACCGACAGTAAGTAATCTATATACCTGAAAATACTTCGTTTTGACAAGTACTGCCCTCTAGAGTTTATTATAGATAAGCAAACATGATTAAAATCAGGATAAATAAAATAACAATTCCTGTTCTTTTATTAATTTTTTTAATAAGTTCCAAGACAAAATGATAACGTAATGTATTGAATTTAATACATGTTGAAAAATTTGAACTCAAAATTTATATTTTTAAATTAGTCTATAAACAATTAAATTTAAACAATAATTTAATTTAATTTAATGTTTTAATTTCTTTTATTATTTTGTAGGTTAATAGTTAGTGTTCAAGTTAAAGGATTTTGTATTAAAAAATATAAGTTTCAATTTGTATTGAAATACTTTAGACTTCAAGCATAGAAAATTGTATTAAAAGTACTTGATTGATTGTTCAAACAAAATTTTTCCAATTATTAAACCTATAAATTTGCAATTATAAAAAGAAACTATATTATTTATGAATTAATATATGTGAGTTTATATTATTAATTTTGTTAAATTAAAAATCTAATTTGAATATGTTATTTAAATAAAATTAATCGACAAGTAGCATTCGTATTTAATTTATTTATTCGTTTGATTTGTTTATGCGTAATAGAATACAATATAATTTATAATATACACATATTTCGTAAATTAGTCTTCAGGTATATTTGAAAATGTATTTATATTCAAGCAATTTGAATATTAATAAAGTCTAAAACTCAATTAAAAAATTCTGAAGAATATTCTGAACTCAATATTCTTTGAATATATTCATACTTTTTATTTAATATTAATTTAAAAATGATAAATATAACCTGAAAAACGAAGAATAGTGTTTGTTTCTTATAATTTTGAATTAAAATTATAATAAAAGTTCTAATAAATTTCATTAAATCTAAAAATGTAATGCGCAATATTTGAAAGTTACAAATTAATATATTAATGAACGTTAAAACAAAGAATAAATAAATATGAAAGCTATAAAATATGAAATAATAAAATTTTTGTTCGTAATCTTTAATTGCATGTAACGCCAGCCTAACTATCCTATTTATGTTTGTAATGAAATTACATATTTTCTTTTTTTATATTATTTTATTGTTATAATATATTTTTTTTTTTTTAATTTTTAAAAAATTTATTTTAAATATTTGAAAGGATAGTTTAAAAGCTTTTAAAGTAATTTATAAGTAATGTAAAATATACTTGATTTTTGTTTCATAAGATTTTTATAAAATATTCTAACAAATTCTTGATATGGTGTCAATTTTCTTTTTGTCTTTTGTCTTTTTCATAAATTTCAGGCTTCATTGTTTATTTAATTTAATAATGTTTATTAAATATATTAAATTATTTTATGAAATGTAGATTTTGTTTTAGAAATTTTATTTACAATATTTCTAAATATTTCGGATCATTGTATTATATTCGATTTAAATATTCTTTTAGATTTCGGATAATTAGTGATACTCAATTAGTTGATGAGTAATATAACACTAATAATGTAAATACAAGATAAAGAACTTTTTATGTTTATAAATTTTTTAATTATTAAAAAAATAATAATAATCGTCTATTTATAGATAAGAAAATTCTTTTAAGTAATATTTTGTAATTTTATTGATAAGATTTATATTCTTGATAATTAGTATGTATACATTACTTTAGATCACAGATTTATATTATGTTTGGGATGACATTTGGCTTCCGATTCAATGACCAAATAAATAAATCTATAGAATAACTCCACAATAAAAATTTTTTATATATGAAATTTGTTTTGCATGGTGTGTAATATAATATTTTGGTATATTTTTGGCATAGAAAAAATTTAATCAGTATTCTATATTTTTGGGAGAAGGTAAGTATAACTTTTTGAATATCGAATATAAGGATTTGATAAGGAGACAATAATTTAAGTTAAATTTTTACAATTGTCATATTCTTAAATTAACATCCGAATAAAAACTATTTTGGATAATAATTGGAAATCTATTACACAATTATAGTCTTTTGTATTTCAATTTAATAAATGAATAAACAAATAGAAAATATTTCAAACGTACATTGTTATCTAAATTTTATTTATTTATCTTATAATTGATAATTATATTTATACATTGAATTTACTAATATTTTTATTAAGAAATATTGTAATGATTGGGTGTTAGGCTACTTCGTACATTAATATGAGTTGTGCGTTAATAAATATGAAAGTTTTTAAGTTTCTCTAAATAATAATATATTTATTGATATTTTCGATACTTAGAAAGTGTGTAATTTTTTAATTTCAATTAAAGGAATGTTACTTATATATTTGCAAAATTAATTTCAACTACTTCAGAATATTTCATAATCTTTAGACATCTTTATTTTGTCATTTATTTAATGCCCGTTGTTAGATGTATATTTTATGCTTCCATAGTATTCATTAAATGACAAATTTATATCTAATATCAATCCTTTATTTAACTATGCAATGTGTTGAACTGATGTTATTATACTTTGTTGTGCCATTCAGATAAAAGAGAAGATCCGTTTTTTATATTAAAACCAATGTTCATTATTATGCTCAAAACGTTGATAGGATGCCTATTAGACTTCTATGTAATAGCTGAATAGCTTATACGCTGCGCATTTTGTAACTTTTTCTTTATATTTGTTATCTATTCTCTATTAAGTAGAAAAAATATTTTTATATAACTCTTTATGTTAAAAATACACTAAGATTTACTACGCGGATATTAAAAATCTATGTAATAAATAAATGAATAAAGCGAAATGATTGAAAAAATTGATTTTATGTCAGTAATAATTAAGAATTTCTGCATTAATGTTCTAGAGCTTTGAAATAGATTTTTATTTGAATTTTTTCATAAAAAGATATTATTGATAATTTTTTCGTTTTGATAAGATTTCGTTAAATAATTTATTTATTATGCCAATGATATAAAATACATTATTATTATATAATAAAACATAATAATAATATTTATACTTTATTATATAATACTATTGAATAATATATTTCAATATAAAGAGTATTAATAAATCATTTCAATGAAGATTAATGCCAAAAAAAGTTCAATTTGATTGAAAAAGTTTCAATTTGACTTAAAAGAAAAAAACTGAATAAAAATATTTGGAATAAATGATTATTATAATTGATTTAGAGGAAGCAATTATTACATTATAAATTCAAAATAAGTTGTAAAAGAAATAGTTATATCAAATAAATAGGAACTTTTTCTATTGCATTTATTGCCAAGTATTTTGTGACTGTCTCTGACACAATTTATTATTGCAATTGTTCAAGAAATTATCTGTTATTGTTACGTACTTGAAATGAATATTTATTTGAATTTATTTCAAGTTAGGCTTAAATTGGTCGAGTTCAGTAACATTAATTTTCGTTAATCTAGCCTATCCTTTAAGTACAGTTCGTTACACATTACATTAAAATATAATCATTTTTTATTAACATAATTATTTGTTTAACTTATAAGCCATCTTTAAATAGTTATTTTCACATTTTATTCTTACTTTTAAAGAAGTAAAATTAATTCTTGAAGGAGGCAGCCCAGTCACGACAAGAACTAAAAGGTTTTCTTTCGGACGTTTAAAATATAATTAAGCACTTGATGAACTTTTTTCTTTTAATCACGTGACATAATTTTGAAAAAAATTGCAATTCACCAAAGCGGATAAGTACGAAAGATGTTTGAGAAATGGCGATGCAATGCGTGTGTCGAAGCTTTCTTCTCATTCCAGTTAAAAGGTCCATCCGCAAGTGGCTCGGGCCCAAAAAACAGCATGCGTACGCGCGCAAAAAGGATACGCATTAAAGAAAAAAGGGACACTCGGAAAAAATTGCTGCGAAGATCGAGAGGATCGATTTTGCGAATGGTCCGAGGCTCGGAACTCGCGTTCACCCGCTTTATATTAAGCACTATCGGACCATATGGAATTTGGGGCCTTCATCCCGACGAAACTAGTCCTGCGCAGGAAATTGCTAACGACTTAAACGCCGGGGCGTTACTCGGGATGTGTGGGACCTCTTTTTCCTCTCTTTCTATCACTCTCTGTGTGTCAGTCCCCATCCCCCATCCCCCATCCCCCCAACCCTCCTCCATTCTCTCTTTCTCTCTTTTTCACTCTCTTTCTTTGCAAAAGCCCGGTGATGGATGGACCCAGTACTCTGTAATTTCCATGGCGTTATATGTGTACCCTCTAACACGCACAAAACAAAGACGCGGCGGCTGCTGTTGCTGCTTCTCCATATGACGTTCCTCTCTTCTTTATCGTCTTCTTTTACCTTTGCTTTCATTTTTTTTTTGATTTTTTTTTTTTGCACGCGTCCTTAAAACATCCTGTGCTGCACATACATGAATTTCCGCCTCTCAATGATTTTATGAGGTCCTCTTTCGCGAAAAACACTTTCTCTTGATTCGAAGTTTTTTTTATTCAATATGTAAACAGCAGCGTATGCTTGCAATTTACGAGACTTTCGATGAGGTTTTTAGTATTTTGGAAATATGTCATACTGTAGCTTCTTGCTATTTATCCATTCATTTATGAATCAAATTTATATGTACAGTAAACATTGGGATATTTTTACTTTAAAAAAACATCAGAATAATGTCAATTTTTTTTATTATATTTTAATTAACTGAATAGATAATTGTTTGTATAAAGCCTATTGATAATTGAAATTGGTTTCTATTTCTATTTCTAGTCATTTTATATTGCTTACGTTATATTCAAAGGATAACTTGTAAACATAATTATCCTCTTTTTGATATAGAAAGATATAATTTTATTATAAATAAGCGAAGCATTATCCTTTATGTATGAATGACAGTTATAAAATATAAGAATTTATTAGGTTACAATTTACAAAGTATCTTTTGATCACAAATTTTTTTCTTCAAAAATTAAATTTTTTTCAATCAACTTTTTTTTTTCAATTTTTTTCAATCAACTTTTCAATCAATATCATTTTATAATTACGCATATGCTCGTATAATATTGCATTCTAAAAATGAAACTTCATAATTTAATAATAATAAATTATTTAAGAATTAAATTTTATATGTTGTAGAATAAAAATGATTTTTAAATTAATAATTTGATACTATGAGAATGTTTAAATTAAGAATAAATAATAGCTAATTTAAAATCTTAATTTTTTAACTATTAATATAAATATATTTTATATATTTCTATGATATACGAAAAAAAAAAAAATTCTTATACATTGATTATTATTATTATTATTAAATATCTCTAGATTATGATTAACAACTAACTGATAATTTTGAATTATTTGTATTTTATACAATAGTAAATATAATTATTAATTTATTATATCTCATATTAATTCGAATTCTTAGAATGTTTAAGCAACAGTATCAGTTAAGAATTATAATTAAAATTCGGAAAGTTGTGAATGAATATATGTAAGTATTGTAATGCTTGTAAAACTTAAATACATTTTTAAAAAAAATATTTATTATGTGGAAAAAAATGTCCGTGACTACTTAAGTTTACAAATTGTGCTTTACATGTTTTATGACTATTAGTTTGATTCCTAATAAACATAATATATACGGTACATAAAGTATTATTTTTTTATTATAGTAATGACAATTAAATTAATAACATATCATTAATTGTATTGATAATGTAATTATTAAATTGCTACATCAATATGTAATGAATATTACATTAATTATATTGATTATATTGATATATAAAAATAGTATTAATATTACTAATATTTATAAATTCCAATAGTTGATGAATAATTTTAGTCAAATTTAACAGTAATAAATTTATTATATACATAAAATTAAATTCATAGTTAAATATATTATTGCAAATATCATTTTTTTTTCAACAAAAGAACTGAGGTCTAGATTAATATATTTTATTAATTTTGTCAAACAGATTTTATAAATCTACATATATATATATATAATAATATTATTATATATACAACTATTACACATGAGCGCATATATGTGCTCACACAAATAAGTCACATTATATGTATGTCGTTATTTTTTCTAATATTATGCATTATATACAATATATGTATTATATGGGAGTCTTCTACGTATATTCCAACGTTTAAAAATAATACATAAAATTATAATGCATCAAAAATTTCATTCAAGTTTAAAGTGCAATATATTGATACATTAATTAATTTTTATGGTTAACTCAACTTTGTTTACGGGTATGAAACACGATTACCTCATCCACTCCTTATATACCTTAATGTAACACTTTTAGCCCCAAATTACTATAATTTTATAATTTTGATCTCATTTATAAGCTGCACAGAATACTTAAAAAAAAATCTATGATGAAATTTTATATTTTATATAGTTATGAACTGCATGATTTTTTAAGATAATAAATATAATTATTTATAAATATAAATGTTTATAATACTGTTTTCTTATATTTTAGACTTTGAATAAATAACAATAATGTCGTTTAAAATCATTTGATTTAAAAGAAATAATAACATTTTTACGCCCTAAAGAAATGTGCACTATAGGAGCGAGTAATTTTTCAAGTTTTTGAACATAAAATTGACAAAAATATGCAAGCTTTAGTACTTGGATATTAATTTGAGAAATGTCGAACCACAGTTTGTAGGCAAACGAAAGTTACGTAAGTACAAGAAAATATCGTTACCTTCAATGTCAGCAAATTATTTTTGAACAGATGGCGTCGCATATGAAATAAAGTTCGACGGAGGAAAAGCTTATAGCGATATATGAAGCAGCGTGGCTCGGCTAGTTAATACCAAAAGTAAATTAGTTTCCGTAGAAAGCCAAAAAGGAAGCATAAAAATTCGCGGGAAGATTGCTCCACAACTTCACATATCCACGTGTCGTGTATTGCATCTGCGGCCTTCTCCCCCCCACCCCCTATCCCTATCCCCCCGCACCGCATTGGATTGGATTGGAGGAGCATAGCCTTTGCAGGATATAATGGTTAGCTGGTCTTGCGCGCGCTTACGATTAGTCTGTCCAGGGGATTATATTCCTCGCCCCCTTTCATTCCCATGGCCGGGCCCGAGGCAACTCGCGGGACGCGCACCATGATAAATGACCAAATAGTCTCGTGCATCTCTCTTCTCAGCCGCATTTATTCCTCTCTCTCTCTCTCTCTCTCTCTCTCTCTCTCTTTCCCTTCGCGTCTCCGCATCATGGGTGAAGGTCGCGCGCAGGCACAATTTTGCCGTAAATCACGGTAAACGTTGACGTAAACGCCTCGGTAATTAGATACACTTATATTTTACCAGGCTCACTACTCTCAGTGGCTATGCCCTCTCTCGGTCTTGCCCTCTCTCTCTCTCTCTCTCTCTCTAGCTCGCTCGCTCGCTCTACTCATTACCTCTCTCCTTTCCCTCTGTCTATCGCTTTACAGTTCCTGCGAGGCGTCCGATTCTATAATGCTGAGCGCCGGTGCTTCTGAAACGGAAAAGAGGGTCCTGGATGAGGCCAAGGTTCGAGGCGAAGATTGAGGAGACCCGTCCAAGGCGCTAATATTCGCGTCACGTTCGATTTATGCCTTCGCTGCATTCCGCAATCGATCGATCGATCGGCTGACTGCTTTATGACGAGTCCGAATGATCGATTATCGTGTGCCCACGAATCGCGCAAAAGAACGATGAAGTCGAGTTTGTTGCCGATCGCGTTTATGCGGAAATTAGTTGGACCGGCGATTTTTCATTGCTCAGGATGATGTATGTGTGGCCACGTCGTGACGCTTGAGTCTCTTACGAGCCTCCTCGTGCTCGAGCCTAAATGCTTCAACTGTTATTCGCCGTAGATATTGCCGAGTTTAACATACGAGTCGACAAAATACGCGCAGATAGCGCAGATAATCGAGCGTTCGGATGGTTTCTTTTGGTCGCCAACTTTATAAAACAACGGCTCGACAGAAAGCAGAGTCGTCCTCGGTACATTGGGTAACGCGCCTTTCCTTCGTCATATCTCATTAAGACATTGCCAGTCAGGCCGGCTAAGCTACCCTCGCGCGCGCGGTCACTGAGTAACGCAGCGGGGGATTTTTTTATGTAGACTGTTTGTGTCTAATTTCCGAGCCACCCGGTCTTGTTTATTGCAGAATCCTTTTAAGCTTAGGCCTGCAGCGCCCTTAAATATACGTTCGGAAAAATCTCCGGCTGCGTGCGAAGGAGAGGCGCAATAACGGGACGAAGGCATCGGAGTCGAAATTATTGCGACGATGGCTACGACGACGGCGATATTAAAAAAGCTAATTCGACGGTGATGAGCCCCGAACAATTCGCCGCCACGCACTTACCTCGCGCGCCTTTTTAATGGCCGAGAGCTTTTAATCGGGGGACACGCGCGACAGCTCCTTTGCGCCATGGAGTCGTTAGAATTACGGGGGAGGCCGCGACTGGGAGGCCGACATTAAAATTGCATTTGCCTTCTCTGCCACTTTGATTTACTTGGGCTTGCGCCTTAATCGCAGCTATGTTACGGTATACCGAGGGTGGACTCGTTTATGGGCTTTCTCGCACTGGCCTCTCCTTTCTTTTATGCTCATTCGCAAACTTATTACTATGAATGTAGATAAAGTTTTACGGATCGAAGCGCATATCAAATTGAAACAGATATCATCAATTTTTAGATCCAATTAAGATTTACGTGGGTCGCCCAATTAATATCATTTCTCGTTATTTATTGGTAGAAGTAACATTTTATAAAGGAAGAGCGTGGATAAATAATGATTTTACTGGGGCTCACTTTTAGGGAAAGTGTCGAGTATTCAAGTAATGAGTACCCTCACATTATTTCTACCCATTAGACATTGCACAATCGTTCCGTTTTCATATTTTTCAAATAAATGCAAATCTTCGAGTATTAATTGCACAATCATAACGTTGAAATAAGGTAAGTGTTAGGATAAAACTGTTTTAGAAGAGCTTGCATTAAATTGTAAGATTAGATGGACGTATTTCTTGGCTAAATTAATGCACGAAAAATAGCGTCCGAGAATTTTTTTTGCCAATTTACAACAAAAGTTTTTGCAATTTATTTACAAAAGAACGAGTATGTATGAAGATTTATTATGTTAAAAGGATTGATTTGAGGAGTCTTCATTATTGACTATCCGAATGGTGTTAATTAAGCAAAATGGCTTGAAAAGCTCTTTCCATTCCAACTGGAAGACGTTGTAGGTCCTAACGGGACAAATTTTAATTACTCATTTCGTTAGAAGTGGGGCAGCAGATTGCAAATTTCGAAGGTAAAGAAATTTTTATTCAATATTATCCTAATAATAATTTCAATCCTTCATAAAATGCCAATTACGAAACATAAAAATAGCATGTGCAATATATGCATGTCACCTTTAAACAATTTTATCTTATAAAAATTTCGAGTGTCTACAAATATTTTTATAACCTGTTTCAATCAATAACATCACACCTAAGACACAGCAAAGCTCCGCGTAAATATAGCCAGCGCAACATCATATTATCATTAAATCGTAATTAACTGTTGAAAATAGTAAGTAATTGGAAGGAAAGGGAGCAGAATGAGAGTAGCTTATCTGCAAAAGTGAGAAAGGCCGATGCGAGTCGCTCGTTCGGACATGTTCCAATACTAAGAGGCATCCCTATAATTTGTAACGCGGCTGCACAATAACGACCTAATGAAAAAATGTGTATACAGGCCAATTTTATGCGCATCGGTATCGCTTCGTACATAAGTGTAGAGGACAGAGCTAAAAAACGATAAAAAGCAAGTAGGATGATGACAGTATCTGTAAAAAAAAAAAAACCCGACCTCGGCAAAAAAACAATTAATTGATATTTTTGAATTTCCAAGTGTTATTTGGACGAGTCTCTTAAGCTACGTGCCATTAATTCCCTAATCAAATAAAGTAGGCCAATCAAGAGTAATCGATTCAATTTAAAATTAAGATTAAGCGCTCCATCAAATAACTTTCGCCAACCATTAGCATGAAATTTTACATATTCTGCCAAGTATCGTAACGTCCCATAAAAACCACAAACTTTGCCTCCATTAGCTCACGAGCAGCTTACATTCATCATAGGAAAGCTCATCGCCACGTAGCATATTAAGCAAATCAATGCTCTCGACCTTCACCAGCAACATGCTTAATCGGCAGTTTACGCGAGCGTGGAAATGTATCCAGTGTTTTCCCAAACATTGATGCCGCAGATAATTTTATTACACTGCCTCGCTACGCGCGTCCTTCTCGCCTCTATTTCATATCAACGGCTCCACATAGATCACTCTCCTCGTCCAATAAGACGATTATTCAACGCGTCGATATTCAATAAACCTTCAATTAAGGGCCATTGGACGTGAACAGAGTCGCGTTAGCATTTCTCTCGCCGACACGTCGACGCGTATCAGCTTTTATTCTTGCGCCTGTGCTGCCACATGCAAACGTAAATGAAAATTTCCAATCCGCGAGCTTCCAATTGAGCGAGCTTCGCTCTGTACTCGCGCATACCCCCGCAGCTGCCCCTTTTCTTCTCTCACGCTCACAAAATCAATAATTAATACTACCGTTGGCATTGTCGTCTGTCTCTGCACTGCATTCCATACACGCGAATAGCGAATACTCGATGAAACGAGACTCGATACGAGCCAATTATTAAGTCTAGAATTCGACGGAATGCTTGATTAGTTGCAAAGTCGAAGAAAATTGCTTGTTTGCTCGTTACTTTTTACTCGAGGCCTGCACACACTTTGAAAACGGTTCGATGCAATCACATTAATTAGCAATGCAGCTTTTATTGATATCAAAGAGTTCATTTTAGGGAATACTATTTAATAGAAGATGATTGCTGTCGTCGATTATATTGCTCTTCAGAAAAATTATAGTCGCATATGCAGTAAGGACGATGAGTGCAGATGCATATAGTTCTAAATATATTGCAATCCGTAGTGTACCGGGCAATAACGTATCATTCGATAAATCATTGACGGTTAAAATATGTTAAATCAATGTAACTATCCGGTGTAATGTCTCGTTGGAAATAAATAAAAATCGCAAATAACATAAAGCCACGCAAGGGTATTAATAAATTGAGACTTAACGAAGGCTGAAGATCTGGCAAAGCTATAATTACGCACAGCGAAAATCCATCCAAGTGTAATCGGGGACGGGCGAGAGATGAGGATTTGGGGGAGAGGGGGAGGGGAGGGATTCGCGCGATACATCGTCTATCGCGAGGTAAGCGACCACCCCGTCTTGGAATCGGCCTCGAATCTACCCCGTGAAAAATGTCAGAAGCGCGATATTCGCGCGCGTTGAGGCCCGAGATCGCAACTTGCCCGCTCCCAAGTCGTTATATCCTGCGTGGCCTTTGATTAACAACGACGCCTCTCTCTCTCTCTCTCTCTCACACACACACACACGCACACACACACGCACACACACACACACACACGCACACACACACACGCACACACACACACACTAAAAAATCTCTATCTCTCTCCCGTTCTATCTCTTTCTTCTCTTTGAACGCGCAGAGTCCCATCTCCCCGCCTTTATATATGTATATAAGCGGCGTGTATCCGCTATAACAAGCCGAAGCCACACTCGCGAACGTAAAGATGTCTCGACGCGCTCGCCTTGGTTATATCTTCATTATAAAGCCAAGAGTTACGTACTCCCTCTCTTCTTTCTTTCTTTTTTCTTTTTGTTTTTTTTTTTTTGTTCCT
>JAPYYT010003710.1:0-11930 GCA_030522565.1 Ceratosolen corneri | reverse complement strand
GAGGGGGGGGCGGGGGGGGGGGGGGGGGGGGGGGGGGGGGGGGGACAAAAAGGAGAGAAGGAGCGAGCGAGAGAGAGAGAGAGAGCATATTACGCGCAGCAGCTGAACGGAACCTATCGTAAAGGAGGAGGCACGACTCGGAGCCGAGAGCGCAAAGACCTGTAGCGTTGCAGCGAGTTCCCGATGTCCAAGATCGCGCGCAGGCAATGCACGCTACCTCGATCACGAAGTCACCTTGAACCCAATCGGGATCTCGGTTCAGGAGGACGTCGACTTGCCAGTCTGTACCACTACCTCCCTCCCTCCTCAAGTCTCCTACCACCACCCCTATCGAACTCACCACCCCACCCCCACACACCCACACACCCACACTCTCTCACTCGCTCTCTCTTTCTCACTCTCTCTATCCCCCATCCCTCCCTCCCTCCCACCCAACCCTCCCACTCGCTCGTTCGCTCGCTCCCTCGCTCCCTCGCTCCCTCGCTCCCCAGCCCCTTTCATCATCCTATTCTTGTTCTTCTTCTTTTACCTCTGTTTTCCTCGATGCACAATGCGCTGCATAAATATCCGGGCGACGACTGAATAAAGCGATAAGGCCCCGATGTGGAATAGAATTGAATTTCCCTTACCTGCCGGACTTATCTCGTGTCGCCGCGGTGTGACGATTTGTGAGCGCGCGGACTTATAACGCCCGTTTTACGTCGGCAAATTGATTGGATCCGTCACGCTAATGCCAATCTTTCTCCCACTTTTCTCTCTTCCTATTCTTACACGACCTTACCGCGGATCCAAATGCCAATGACGCTCCATGACGACCATTGGCTCTCGTCATTATCCAACATTGTCAATACAATGAAATTATTCGACAATTGTCATTTGCCTATCTTTATCAACTGCAGACTTCTCCTGCAGCCGTTTGACACTTAGCAATACTTGGCATACTTGGCTTGCCGAAACGAACGCATTGTCGCTATTTTTCATGGGGCAAAGGTTCACAGATACAAGACAGGAGAGTATTATTGGCTTGGAGTATCGAATTTAGAAAATGTGGTTGTTGGTGGCGAAAAGTCACGCGGAGGTTTGTGTAGATTATTTAGATAATCGGTACGTATGCAGTACTAATGAAAAATCCTGTCCAAGGCTTAATAAATACAATAAGTCGTAGAATGCCGAAGCGAAGATAAGCTGGCGAGAGGAAAAATTAAAATTATACCTCGGCACAAAAGCGTCTTTCAAGGATTACGACGTCAATAAATAGAAAATAATAAGATACGCGCGCGCGCGCGCGCTCACCCACAAACGCGCACACAAACGCACGCGCATATGAACGTAAGAGAGTGAGTGAGAGAGTGAGAGAGAGAGAGAGAGATCATCACTTTCAACAAATTAAAAGTAATAATAACGTTTTTTTAAGATTGGCGCAGGCAAATCATTGAAAGCAAAGAGAGAAAGAGAAGCCGAGTGTTACCATTCCATTCTTCTCGACAACAATGGCCACATAATTTCATACAATTTCGTGATACATGCGTGCATAAGATGCATACGAGGCTCATTCGCCGTTGTTGGAGTTTTTCCTGCCACGCGTATTCCAACGCACGTAGGTTCCAAGTAGGCACGACATGTACTCGCCGCTCGTTCCACGTGACTCTCCAAGATAAGCGCTTCAGCTGACAATTGCAATCTAGCCGTGGCACGGCGAAGGTCACGCGTATATATTTATCTGCTCGCTGGCCAAAGAAGGAAAGTGTGTGTATGCGGCGGCGAGGGATGGGGGGGACGGGGGGACTGGGGGGTCGAGGGAACGGGGGGGAGCGTGAGGGATTGAGAAGCCTTAGCGCGATGGCGACGACGATGTCGAGCGTTTACTCCTTCCTCGCTCACCTTTCCTTTTCTTATTTTTGAAACGAGAGTCGCGCGGAGAGGAAAATAGGTATCACTATCTCATGCGCTCGCGAGTACCGTTACGTTCATCGCGGGTGCATCGCGCGATCTTGGCTGTGTGCGTCGTTGGGTGTAGAGCGAGAGCGATACAAGTGAGCACGGAGCCTCGTATAATGACGCGATGATGCGTCGTTACATTATTTTATTATTATTGTAGCGCGCGTCGGCAGAATTCGCCTTTTTATTCTCGTTCCGTTGAAAAATCATTGAGGGCGAACGGTGCCGCGAGATAGAATAAGTGCATGACTATGCGCATATAATGAATTCGAAATTTATTATCCATGATGAGTTTCAGTTGCTTTGCATGTAGCGATAATCTCTGTAATAATTGTAAAATTAAACAAATAATGAGATTACTCGGTGATAGGGATCTCGAATGTAAATAGTATCGTTATCGAAATATATAAGCTTTTTCATTTCTCTTGACGCGCTCAACTCTCGCCTAAGAGCGCGCACGCCAATATACGCGCAAACCCATAATACGCAAAATAATTAATGCATAAGTGGTCGCTTCGCCTCGGCTCCATTGAAGTAACGAATATGCCATCGGTATCCTGTAAAGTCCATGATTCTCAATCGGATCATCTAGTCCTAGGCGCCATGGCTGCCCGGTGGAAAGAATTGCGACCACGAGCTGAGGGGAGCTGAGGAGAGTTGAGGGGAGTTGAGGGGATAGATTGGCCAAAGCCGGGGATCGAGTCAATGGACCGGCGATCGGAGGAAACAATCGCTTGGCCCATTGGATCGTGGGCTCTCGGAGAAAAAAAGATGCCGTCGCGAGTCCTATTGTCCTTGGGCCGAGCGTATGCCGTTGGGATTTGAGCGAGTGCAGTTGGAAAAAAAAAGCGAGTCCGTGAAAAGTATCGCAGCATCGCGGAAGTTATCGTCCAAGGCAGTCACTGAGCGCGTCTTTTTAATTTTATTAAGCCGTGGCCCGTATTATATACCGGTCAACACGGCCCGATAAAGCCTCTGGAAAGATTGGCCCGTGATATGGAAAGCACAAAACACGTACAAGGCTGCGCTACAAGTACGAGCGATGAGGAGGCGCAAATAAAGATGCACTCCGCGGATGTTGGACGGAGACGGAGACGGCGACGGGGGAGCGAGGGCGAGGGGGGGCGCAGAGGTATTGGTTGGGTGGGGAAGGGGTGGATGGGGAGTATGGGGGTCGGAGGGAGGGAAGTGCTGTGCGTGTTGGCGTCATGCAGTCGGGTACACCGGTTTCAATTTGCTTGCTTATACGTGTACTTCCTCCCTCCACGAGTCCCACACGCGCTCGCGCGCGCGCGCGCGCTCCCCGCCACGCATAAATAAACCTCTCCCCGATGCATCGTCATTTTATAATTAAAGTTAATGCTCTGTAGGTTTAAGAATAAGCTCGCTCGGTGGACAATTGGTTGGGGGCTGGCGAATCGCTAACGAACCGTGGCAGTTGGCATTAATTTATCACAAGTTATCGGGAAAGCAAGTGCGGCCTATTCGTTGAGGGCACTCGAGGTGGGAGTGGAAGTAGTAGCGAGAGGTAGGCAACCTATGTTGAGTGGAAGTCCGAAACGCGAGGCGATCCCGATTCCTCGCTCTCCTCAACACCGCAATCCCCAACGCGAAAGAACAGCTCTCTTTCTTTTTCAGGGGAGATGGGGGGCGGGGCGGCGGAGAAGGAGACAGTCGAGGCGGAATGTCGAGAGGGCGACGGACCACGCATGCGTGTCGGATAATTGTATGTAATTGCCGGCCGGGGGAATTAGCGATCAACAATAAGCTTCGCCGCTACAGCTTGTACGCATGTCCGTACGTAGATGTATCGGAGGCAGCCGAAGCTGAGAATCGGCAGCCGCAGCACCGTTCGTGTACTGAAATTGTCCGTACAGATTGTCGGACATTGCGCTTAGCTTACATGGTCGGGGGAGATAGGCGCGCGCGCGCGCGTTCATGGCGACAATGATAATATTCGAGCACTCGCGTAGAGCCGTTAATTATTCTGATTATTGAATTAATAATATTAACAATGAATATTAGTAATGGGGGAGTAATGGGGGGGGGGGCGCGAAGGAGGATAAACAGGATGTGTGAGTTGGCGGGCGAGTGGCTGCTTTGTTTATTAGAATGTAGATAACTGTAGTCTTGTTATAGATTTTAGATTAACGTTAAATAATGTTTATTCTCGATATATTGTGCTGTTGCGCGATATGAGCTGATTTTGAATTAGCATAAAGCGTATATTAAATGCCCCTTTGATGAAATATACGAGTACGAGCGGGATTGCTCGGAACTGTTGTTAATAAAGCATTGGGGTCGTGTGGAGGGAGGAGTGCGTATATTTGTTTAAAATTTTCCAGCTGCTGGACTTGGACTCGCGGGCATTACATCATGTAAGGTCGCGCTCTCTAGCTCTCTCAGGCGCTTAGCTCAGGCTCGCAAAATTTTATGGCCGAATTGCGGGGTGTATATTATCCTAATGATCACTAAAATCACTAAATGATAAAATCTGTAAGTCAATCGCTACATCGGAACTCGATAATTAAGATAACCTTCGTAAAGTTAGGAATGCCGCGCTGGCAGTATTTGTCGAATGAATTTATGCCAATTAACACATTTGTAATTACATGAAAACACGCCGAGGCGTATAATAAGATCTAGAATAGAAATCACGAAAAATCTTGGCCTAACTTATGGCAACGTACAATGTTAAATATCAAATTTACAAATACATGTGTTTTGGCACGGCCAGTCGAGCGCATTAAAAACCCCATATATATATATATGTATATATATATATATATGTGTATATATATATCATTGGGAAAGCTTTGGCTTCTCAGTGGGAAGCCGAGAAATTTGAAGAAAAAGGGAAATAAGTTTGCCGATCATTTATCATAGGATTTGCCTCATCATTACCTTCATAAAACATAATACAAATTTTCTCCTTTCTATTGATTAATTAATTCGCGTATACAGCAAGTGGGTCATACGTACCCTTTTTCCTCTCTTTATCTCTGTCACGACTTTTGCTCTTGCATTACTTTTCCGTGCATACCTACGCATTGGAAAGAAAGATAAAAGTCGGGGAGTAGAGAAAAGGCTGCCCGTAACATGGACTACTTATCGTAGTTATCGAAATTTATCAAACGGCGATGCTACATTAATAAAACGCGGGGAAAGAGCGCGCGCGCGTGCGCGAGCCTAACTCGTACATATAATCGCAGCCCTCCCTCCCCCCTCCGCCACCACCGCCGCCCCCAATCGTCCAATGACACGATTAACAATTGCAATGAATCTAAATTATCGTCACCCACCGACGATAAAATAAATGCACTCGCAGTCTTATTTGCTCTCCATCATCTATCGGCCATTCGAATATATATAATTGGCCGCCCGTAGTAAAAAAGGCCCAACGCACAAAAAGAGCCTTGAATAATGAGTGTGGCAGCGCGCGCTCGCCATTGTACAATCAAAAATAAATATCTCACTTGTCACTGCTAACCCGCGCGGCCGGCCCTCTCACACCCATGCGCACCTATACACGAGCGCCAGGGTAGCGGCCGGGCAGCTCGTCCCCACCCCTCGGGCGAGGAAAGGCGCGGCGGCGGCGGCGGTGGCGGTGGCTGTGGCGGCGGCGGCGGCGGCGAGGAGCTAAATAAAAGTCGAAGAAAAGGAGCCGCGATGGGTGGGTGGGGAGGGAGTGAGGAGGAGCGGCGAGGTGAGGACGTAGCTACTGCGTACGGTAGCAATGGGCCCGGGTGCTTTAATGATATGCTCGGAGGCAGGCGGCGGCCGGTGGTGCGCGAAACCGGGAGTCGTCGGGCGACGGATGGCCATCGCCTCGATTAGCCGCCAAATTATACGTTCGTCAAGCGGTGCGCTCCTCCTCGCGCTCGTTTTGCTGGCTCCGGGGGGGTGGGGCGACCTCTCCTCTCCGGGTCCCGATTTGGGGATGTGTTTGGGCCCGCGAGGATGCTCGGCAGGTTGATTCGCGGTGGGGCTCACACCGATGGTTGTTTAGGCCTGCTGGGCGAGGATGTTGGGAGGTTGTCGAGTTGCGGACGGAGTCGTTGGGTGCCGGCTCGGGTTACGTCAAGTCCCAACGACAATAATAAGATGTGGTTGACATTTGCGAAATGCTCTGATTGCATGGGCCTTGGGAAAGTAAGTGGCAAGGGGTACGGGAGGGTGAGCTTGAGTCTGGCCGATGCATTTGGTTTTATAAAGCGGTCGTCGTTTTTATGTGACATTGGCGGGAATGGCGGCTCGGCCAGTTTGATAAATCGCATTGTTGCCGAGGTTATTGGGGTTATTGGAGGTTATGTTTGGGTGCGGAGGTGGTGGCATTACAATGAATGCTTGCGTTACAATTTTCGTAATGCGCTCGTGTATTGTAGGTGTGTTGTGCTGGTGAGGCTCGTTAAATTTGGAGCTTTGGGGGTTTTTGTATTGAACGGGCTGCAATCGTCCGAGTCAATTGCGATTGAAAACCGATGTAGGAATAAGCGTGCATTTTCTCAAAAGCAGTAGTTGTACGACGCGAAATGAATAAGGAAACAGGTGACTGAGTGTGAAATTTATATGATTAAGTCAGTCGCATTAGCTCTGTGGACGCAATTGTTAATTAAATGCAGATAATTTAAGTCACGTTGTCTGTCTATAGTGCAATTGGCAAACTGATTTTGTTGCTAATTTGTTATTGTTACTTGGCTTATTGTCCACGATAAAAATACTTTGGAGTGATATTTACTAACTAAAGTCGTGTAAAGTAAACTGTTGTCGTGTAATAATAATAATAATGATGACGAAAATGATAGTGCTAATGGTATAATAGATTTTTTGCATTTTCATTAATGCGTATTCGGGCTTGTACGTGCAATTTAAGCAGCCGGTTATTCGTAAAGATTTGGCGCAAATTGTTATTTAAATTTGAACAAATATACGCCATGGGGCGGAGAATTACTTTTGATTGTCAAGCATATTTTGAAGACTTTCCGAGTAAATGGACTTTATTCTTGCTTAGTAGGAAATTATTTTCTCCAACGCGTCGACAAGTTTGCGCATATGCAGCACTCGGATACTGAGAACATTCCTGGATGAAATTTTGGAGCAAAGTGCGAGCCTGGAGAGCAACGATTATTCATGCACTCTACCGATACTTTTCAAAGCCGGGGATTTCTATTTCCAGAATCATTGGATCTCGATAAAAGCTGCACGAACGCAGAGTCAGATGTCGCTACAAAAACAAATAGCATCGATGTGTGGGATGAACCTGTTTCCACTATCTTAATCCGCTTAAAGGAGAAAATGCTCTCGGAGGGGTCTAAGAAGGCGCACACTTGCTGCATTAAAAAGCGAAATCCTTCGATTGAAAGCTGATAGGAGCGTTAACTTCGCCAATGTCACTTCATTGGCTGAAGAAATGACAAGTGCGCTCTTAGCCGCGAATCTAATGCCAATGGCGACGCAAAGCGAATGAAAGTAGTACTCGTTACAGCAGTAGTGGGATATCGTGAAAATAATAATTTACAACGGCATAAATCACAAATTGTCCTCGCTCAATGATAAGTTGACGCGATGCATGGAGTTGCGCGGTTTCATTTAATCAAAGCACATTACGTGCCAGCCGTCGACGCCTTCCCCTCGCCCCGCCCGAATAAAATCGTCATTACGCCTCGCGCCTACTAAAAGTATTTCAAAATTCATCCACATCCGGGCGCAACGTCAATTGCATGCAATAAAAATGTGAAGCAATTAACGCGCTTCCGTGCGCAAACTTGCGACTCCGTCTCACTCGGACTGCCAACGAAAACTAGAGGAGTCCACGCGGCCCTTAAAACTTCTAATTATCCTTCGCGCTTAGACGGACGAGGATCCAGCAAGAAATATGATCCTCGGCCCACGATGATGAAGCGGCCGATAGGCAGAGCGCTGAATTATGAAATTGCGTAAGGGAGAGGAAGGAGGCTGCTCGAGATGAAGAAATTATCGCTGCAACGAGCCGATCGCATTAATGCTCCTCTATTATGCCGAGGGTATTGGCGGCGCCAGGGCAGTTGCGGGAGCTTGGCCGAGCGATTATCTCGGGTGAAGACAGTTTCGTCTGGTGGATGAAGAGTCATCGGGCCTCTCTTCCATCAGGCGTCGCTCCCCTGGAGGGCGACAATCACGTTCGTCGGCCGCTCCACGTCGATCGCTTATCGGGTTCGCTGGGGCGGCCAGTGGAGGAGGACCACTGCGCCCATTTTCCGCGCGACTTTCCTCGGGGTCCGACGTGTCGAGGAGGTAGGACTGAATGTCCCGAGTCCCGCTCTTTGCGACGTCAGTGCACGGCCAACCCGGGCTTAAGCTTCGGGGACTAACCGCAAATGAGCGGGCGCGGGAGTGGGGGAGACCGGGTGGCTTTCGACGAATTTCCGAAAGGCCCTCGAAACTGGATTTATGTGCAGTTGCGTCGCCGCACGGGCTTTTTACCTTTTTGGCGTGATGTTCCTCTTTCTGCGAGGAGGGAGCGTCCCTCCTCTCTTATTATTGCGAGTACCTTTGAATCATTGTATATGCGACCTTGCTCGCCGCAATGTTCCCATGAACTGAAGATTCGAATGTCGCTTAATTCTCCGACTGGCTATATTGGCAGTTTAGATTTAAAATTGAAATAAACGAGTGTAAATAATTCAATCTGAAACTGCGATATTTGAAACTCCGCTTCATACGGAGGCTTAAGAGTTATAAAATTAGCTTTACTCCCTTCTTCTCCTCCCGTAGGTCGGACAGGGGCTCTTATTACCAGACAAAATACTTTTAAAAAAGAGGAAAATTTATAATGCCCGATAAATTTCAGGAATAATAAATATAGTCGGCCGCTAATAAATGGGAATCGCGTTAGTTTAAAAACAAATTAATTCGGCGGCGAGCTCGGCTGCTACTGCCACCAACACCACCACCACCACCACCACCACCACTACCACCACCACCACCACTACTACCACTACCGCTACTACTACCGCTACTACCACCGCTACTAGTGCCACTACTGCTGCTACTACTACTACTCGTATTATCGCTACTACCGCCACTACTACCACCACTACCATTACCAATGGTAGGAAATTCAATTACCAACCAAAGTTTAATTACTACTGGCTCCTACGTGCATTTATAAGCGCACTGGCATTATATCGCGTGTATGGCCTCTAAAACATTAAGCGCTTGAAATGCGTCGGCATTAATGCTACTCCTAATCAATGCAATGTAAGTACGAAAATGCTTATTACACGTGTGTCAACATTCGTTTAACGTCCCCACGAGCTGCCAGGAACGTAATGATAGTCTCGGGCGCGCAACTCGAGCCTTCATCCTTAAACGCGACACGAACGACAAATTAATACGCGCCCCGCTCACATCCAACCCCCCAAGTCCGCGGAACTTTATTCCCTTTTTTAATAACCACCAAATCTACGTAAGCCGCCGCCTTACAGCGAAGCACCCCACCCCCAACCCCACCGCCCACCCACCCGCCACCACCGTGGGCCACGAGCGCCCAGAGGCCCACAAGAAAGCATTCGGGCCTTGCCACGACGACAATTATTACAACAACAATGAGATGCCCAAAATAATAAGCTGAATATTAATAGTACCGAACGCAGCCTCCTATTACGATTAACTCGCCTCGGACATTGGGGCCCCGACCCCGACCGTCTCCCCCCTCTCCAATTTTCAACTTAACGACGTTTCTAATCACACGGCCGCCATTGTCTGAAATCCCTATTTAGCGTTGATGCACATGTTCGGGGGCGTGCGATAACTGTCGCGGAGCGAGTTTATTGCGCTCATCGGCGCCGAGTTATCGCTTAATCTAATGCGCCCTCGCTACAATCTACCAATAACGATCTATTCGACACGTGCGGAGCATAAAACAATGCGGCCATAACGAGGCCCCTCGATTTTCGGATTTTCGCCGGCGACGCGCTAATAACGACTACTCCCGTTAAACTTGTTCGCGCCTTCGATCGAGCATTACTCAACGCGCCGCCCCCCGCGCTCCCCCTCGCTCTACGATTTAATCGGCAACCCCGACCCACTCTTATCCTCCCGATCCGCCGATCTGCATCCTTGGCTGCCCAACAACTGGCCATCTCGACAAACTACGCTTCTTTTGCTCAGTCTCCGGCCTTTCGGAGGGGTGGGATGGGGTGGGGGCTTGGTGGGATGATGGGTGACCGGCAAATATTATTGGCGGCTGGTGCGAGTAGAAGCATCGGCGTACGTGAATTTATATGCATTGTCGATGGTGGCCTCGTGGAGATTATCCGAGGCTCAAGTCCGTGAATTATTAGAGGTGAGGATATCGCTCCATTGTACATAATGAAATTGAGTAATGAAATTGTAGGCCGGCCATCATTTCATAAATGGACCCACACTTTAAAATTATAATAAACGTGGCGATGGTGGGCGCCGAGGCGATTAAACTTTTGGTTATTTCATCGGTGAAACGATCGCCTCGATCGACCCGGCCCGCCGCTAATCATCCTACTTTTAATTGCGATAAATTTCAGTGGGCAGCGCATCCTCCGGATTCTAATCATCACTCGAGCACTCCCTCTGCGTTCTATATCCCAACAAAATTTCACTGCCCAAGAAAGTACTTGACTAAATTCAATATCCAGCCGATCTTCCTTACGCGTCTAAAAAGCCTTCCACGTTATCAGCATCTCGGCGACCTCGTTCAAATCGAGAAGGAATTCCAGTTAATAGTTTTGGAAATGGGGGGGGGATTCGGCCACCGCGTTTACGCGCCGCGATATTATATAAGCGATTGCCGGCACTGCGTGGAGATTTGATTGTCGGAGTGACAATGCGAGGCGCGAGCCTCGCAGATCTAATGCGCAATTGCGCAGGAGCCAGAGTCCCAAGACCCGTTATATCGACAATCGCCATTTCCCTACAACTTCCAATCTTCACCTTAATTCCAATAATCGACGATAGCGCTCGCGCGTGCGTAGACTTACGGGGCCCCGTCCCGCCTCCGCCCCACTCCCGCGCCCTTCCCCTCGCTCGCTCCCGATCTCGGTCTACGTTTCTTTTAGCCGGCGAAGCCTTAAAGTGACTACTCCTATATCCGTGGCCGCTGCAGGCCTGGCCAACAAGAAGAAAACTTTGTTTATCAGCCTTATCTTCCTTCTACCGTTTTCTCTCTACCTCTTACACGTGGGGGCCCCCATCTCGGGCCTCCTGCTCCCGCACTCGGGCGCCCGACTCGCTCCCTCTTCGTCCGTAGCGCTCGCTCGAGCCCGAGGCGAAAAACAAAGTCCGTAAAGTTACGGCAAAATGCAAGCAACACGAAACGAGGGTCAAAATCCTTGCGCTTCGAAGGATGGAGAAACGACGCGGAGACGGGAGGAGGAGTAGGAGGAGGCGGGGTGGTGGGGGCGAGTCACGCGGGGTGGGGTACGGGGACCGGGGGTGGGGGGATACAGGCGCGCTGTGGAAGGTAAAAGGAGTAGGACAAGGATGATCGGCTCGGCGTCGTGGGAGGACGAGAGATGGAAGAGGACGAGGACGCGGACGATGTCGAAAAGTCAGCGAAAGAGAGAAGGAAGGGATTAGGAGCGAGCGTACGGGGAAACCGAGAAGGAAGTAAGCGCGGGAGAGAAGTGGATGATAAGAAAAGGATAAAAAGGTGTATAGACGAGGCAAAACAAGAAGAAGAGGAGGAGGAGGAGAGAGAGTGAGAGAGAGAGAGAGAGCGAAGAAGGAAAAAGGGGAGTAAGCTCTCGGGCGCGCGTGCGAGAAGAGGAAGAGGCGGTGGGAGAGGGACGCGGTTACGAGAGGAGCCGGCAGACGAAGAGAGAGGGAACGAGCGGGAGAGGGCCTGACAGCCAGAGGAGAAGCGGAAAACATCAGGATAGTCCGACTGGAGGAGAGAAGAAGAGGACTTTTAACCTCGCGAAGAGAACAGAGAGAGAGAGAGAGAGAGAGAGAGAGAGAGAGAGCGAGGGAGAGCG
>JAPYYT010003709.1:0-11941 GCA_030522565.1 Ceratosolen corneri | reverse complement strand
TTAGATTTATAAATATATTCTTTTATGTCCCATTCAACCGTCTTGCATATTAATGATATATTAGAGATTAGATTCACAAAAAACAGAATGAAATTCTCTCTCTCTCTCTCTCTCTCTCTATATATATATATATATATATATATATATATATATATATTACCAAACCTTATTTAATTTTGTTATAATTATAATTCATAATTTAACTTTTATTAATATTTATTTTTATTTAAAAACTGAAAGCATAAAATTTATTTTATATATAGTTATAATTAATAATTATCTTAATATAATCTTATAATTATAATTAGATTAATAGTTATAATTATCTAGTTATATAGCTTCATACATTGATGCTAACAATTTTATATAAAAATGTATTTGTAAATAATGTTTTTTTACATTCTATGAACAATATATAAAATTGTATAAAAATTTATAGATTTTAAATAAAATATTATTTTAGAAGTTTTCATCTCAATTAATTGCATAAAAGTATCAAAAGTATTCAACACATTATAATTTATGAAAATAAAAAATTTGAAAACTATTCATTTATTAAAAAATATAATATTACAAATAATATAAAAATAAAATTTATAGGTAATTCTATTTTCATAAATAAGATGAAAACTATATGTGTTATAAGGTAAATTTTAATTACAAAATATATATATTTTAAATATTATAATTTTTATAACGTTTAACAATGTTTATAAATACAATAAACATATTTTTATTAAATTTACTAGAAAAATAATGGTTGTAAATGTCTATACTATTAAATAAGTTCAACTATTGTTATATATAAATTATTGGTTTAAAAAACTACAGAAAATATAATTAAATGTAAATAAATTTAAAAGTAAAATTTAAAAGTAGAAATATTTGTATCATTAATTAAATAAAAAATATCATGATAAAAAATGAGCTAAATTCATAGAGAGTAAATACGAACAAAATAATATTATATAAATATAGTTTGTTCAAAGCGACTAATATCAGTTTTAGATTATTTTTAGTTTCAAATTCTTTAAAAACATGAAATAAGCAAGTGAAAATATAAATTGTAATATTTAGTTATTGGTATAGTCATTTCAAATGTAATATTATATCGATCGACACTTTTAAAATTTTTAATTACATATATTATTAATCTAATTTTTTATAAAATATAATCAAATTACAGTTTATAATGAAAGAATAGATCTAAATAAAAAATAAAAATTTAAAATATTTTAATTCTTTAAAAAGATTAGGGATTCTTAAATATTATTAAATTGAGAAATTAAATACAGAAGTCGTAATATATTTTTTAAAATATAAATTGCCTATTATACTTTAATAATTGAGTATTTATTTTTATTCTACGACTATATTTGCAAATTTTTTAAATTATAATACTATTGATAATATTATATGATTTGGTATAAAGTTTATGAAAAAATCTTGTACTTATCATTTACAGATTTAATTATAAATACGTTTATAGTAGAAAAGTTTTAATTTATTACTATTTACAATTATTTTTTCTTTATTGAAGTTATAAAATTCTTTATTAATTTGTGATTAAATTGGTTTAAGATATCATCAGTAAATAAAATTATTTTTAATAATTTTTTTAATCAAAGACAAAAATAAAATTGAATAATATAAAACAATAATGATATAGAATTCTAAAAGTGATATTTTCATTTAAGTTTCTTACAATTTTTTTATGCCTTTTTTTAATATATACAATACTTCAAAATTAGTTTCGTATCAAAATTAGAAATATTAAAAGTTCTACTATTATATCTAGATATGTTTTATTTAAAAAATATTTGATTTTAAAGATACCAAAATGGAAAATAATTAAGTATAATAAACCATAAATAAAAATAATTTAAATGAACATTTATTTTTATATAATTTATATTATTCAAAATATTATTCATTTGCAATTTTGTAAACTTATTCGTCAAATTATATATAAATTATATATTATATAATCATAATTATGTAACATTATATATAAATTTGTAGTATATAAGTAAATTTAATAAATTTAGTAAAAGTAATTCTAATTTTTTTCTTACTTATTAGAACAACATGTATAAAAATTACGTAAAGAAATCAATTTTAAAAAGTTAAGAGTCAAGTAAAACTTCTAATACTTCAACATTCTTTATATGGTCATTTGTACGTTAGATTACATGCTTGAAAGACGCGTGAGCAGCGTCTCATTGAAATTCACCCTAGATATTTTCGAAGAGAAGCACTATTCGTGCGTGCTTTATCATCCTGTTTCAATTCATCGGTGCGGTTATTTAATCAAACATACTGGAGCAGCTGCTGAATGCGTAGAGGGTGCGACCCTTGGTGTCGTATTGCGTGTAGCGAGTTGCAAAATCTTTCCCTAAGTACTTCAGATAGTCAACTCCAGTACTCGATAAATGCTCAAACAAATTCGCCGATATCATTGAATTACACTACTTGCAACACTTACTTTTCTAGTTATTTGTCATATATACTTGTAAGTGTTAGCTAGGGGAAATTGAATGGGACGAATCAGCTAGATCATAAGCAAAAGAGGAATGAAAGAAAGTAGGGTGAAAACACGTCTGAAACAATATGTTAGTTCATACATATCGTTTAACATCAACTAGAAGTTATCATTAAACTACATAAACAGAAATTGAAACAATCTTTTACAAAGTCTTTTAAACTTTGAATAAATAATACTTTTAATTTTTATATTTACATGTAACTATAGATTTTAATTTATTTTTAAATATTGACTTATATAATTATTACCATAAATATGTATATTGTATTAATAGAATAAAGAATTTGTTTTTATGAAGTGTAAAAATTTGTTTATTTTTTAATATTAGATAGCTTTCTTTGTATCTTATAATTATTTAGTTCTTATTTTATTTATAAAATAATTTGTATTTTACCAACCTATTTAATTTTATATAACTTTTTTACTGAGGTTTTACCTATTAAAAATCGTAAAAGTTATTAATTAAACAAAATAATAAACCAGATATTTTACTAATTTTAATCTCAAATTTATTAATTTGAATCAATTATTATAAAATTAACATTGAAAATGGTTTATTAATATGTAAGTGTAATTTAAAAACTAATTTATTTAATATAGCTATCGATTATTTAATACTTTTCTTCATCATTAATTGGCTCTATTAAAATTTTCCGTACAGATTTATTAAATTATTTATATTTTTGAGCAATATATAAATTTAATATCAATTATCTTTATCACAAAATTTCTCTTACATTGTTATATTTCAATTTTTTCAATTCGAGTATATTTTTATTTCATATTTATTATTTTTTCTTCGCAACTAGATTCATTATCTATTTATTTATTACAAAAGAAAAGTTTTATATTGAATGTTGTTAGTCTATATAGATTATTGCACTTGCAAAAAATACTTCACATATTTAAATATTACAGTAAATGAAAAAGAATAAATTTCTCTTTTTCTATTTATGAGCGACTCTTTATTTTTATTAAAGATATATATTTATTCGTTAACTATAAATCATTTTTAATTTAAAAATATCTATTGAATAAAAAATTAATACAAAGTATCTGTAAAATCAAAATGATAAAAGGATTATAAACTGTTATAAATAAATAAATAAGATAATCAAATAAATTTTGTGTTTTAAAATATTATAGGTATTTGTTTATCCTTTCTTGAAAAGTGATGATCACGATTCAACAAAAACTATAATATCAATTAATCTGAAATTATACGCCTCCAATTAAATTATAAAAATGCTGTGTTTAAACAGATTTTTTATTATAATAATATAAAATTTTATATATAGAAAGCCGTTTTTAAAAAAAATTTAACAACTCTACTTTCAGTATAAAAATGTTTAGCTAAATTGTTATATATACATATAGATATTTTTTTAAAAATAATTTTAGTAAATGTAAAAATATCTTAAAATTAAATCTTCATCTTAAAATCGAAAAGTCATTAAAATTAAACAACCTTTTTAGATTTTGAAAATATGTAAGTAAATGTTCCAATGTTTTAAATATTTTTATTCTATTTTAAATTTTTATAATTTCCCATTCAGTTAACATCAATAACATACATCTTACAAACATTTTCAATTTATGTAAATACCATGCAAAATATATATCAATATCTAAATAATTTGGTTTAAATGTACTGTAAATTATATAATTTTAATTCGACTACATTTAATGATTTTGAAGTTATTTAAATAATATTTATTCGTACAAAATAAAATAAAGGTTAAAATTACAACCAATTTCTACACTTTTTAAAGTTATCTAATTAAACAGATGAAAGAGTATAATATAATTTAAATATATATTTATGTTATTTTTCCACATTTTATTATTTGTTTTAAATATTAAAATTATTTTATAAAGATTTCATTTTAATTAATTACATTTTCTGTATGAGTAAATCATATTGTCTTCAGTTACCGTGAAAAATATCTTATGGGCAAAAATAATGCAAGTCAGTGCAACGTAAATCCTTGCTTATGATTAAATCGTTATGATCTATTACCAGTGTTATCACAGCAAATAACTAAGGTATATGAACAACGTACAATTATATTAACAAGTTTTTAATGCTAGAACACGATTTCAAATTCATGTTTAGTTAGGGTATACTAGATTACACTTCCTTATCAGTAGAATACCATTCGTTTCATTTCTCTGTTGCTTCCACATTTTTAATTTTCATTCTTGTTTCCTTTACTTTTATTTTTCTATCACTTCATAACTTTGTTAATGAATTGTAATTTTGATAAATTATATAAAAATAGTTAAATGTTACAGTATTGGAAATAATTTCTTTTAATAGAGCATGTAACTAGAAATTCATTATTTATAATATATAAATTTTAAATAAAATAGTATGAAATGTAGATGTAAATTATTTAATAATAACATTTACTTGAATTAATTATTACTTTGTGCGTTTAAGATTTAATAAAACCCAAAAAGTATGATATGATATGATTATGATTATGAAACATTTTTTTATAAAAATATTTTAATAATATAAATATGAATATTTCTTTATACAATAAATTAAGTTAAAAATTTATTATAAAATTAAAAATATTCTTTACAAAAAATACAATCGATAAACTTAGGTAATAATTCCAATAAATAGTACAATTGTGTAGTAGTAGTACTGTTTTAATGATTTTTATTATATTTCTATTATCGATTATCAAGCACTATAATCGTACTTATAAATATACTTCATATATTTATATTTTTTTTCTATTTCATTGCTATTTCTTATTGCTGGTTGAATCTATCAGTAATATATAAATTATATTTGAATATATATAATTATAAGGGAATGGTATTCATTGTTACGTTGAGAGGACATCGTTTAAAACCTTATAAGTTAATAAACACGTGAATTTTAATATACATACATCATATATTTAATAGACAATATTAATAGGCATACATCGAATATTCTTTTCCCGACAACGACAATTCATCAACCTTGTTTACTCGGACAGCTCTTTGATTGTCCGCCGATGGCCAAAAATGATCATCACGTGTTTTGCAATATGATTCTAGAAAATCAACGGCAGTATCTTTCCGGGAACTCTAGCATAGTTGCCTGATCTCGTGTTATATTAACAACGTACCGATTCATAATTAACAACAACAATGTATGTCGCTTAGAAGTGCAGCCACCAGTTCGTCTCGCCACCACCCCTTCTCAAGGAGAGGGGTGAAATCATAAAATTCGACTGCAATCGCGCATCTCGTCGGACTAGCAAAATTCGTCAGGACTCGCAAGAGAAAAGATGAGTTGCTCAAAGGTCTTCAGAACAATCAATAATAAACAGTGACAAAAGAGTTTACTGTAAAGCTTCGACCGAACACTGATAGAAGAGTTACATCGCTATACATTAGCGGGCTCACGACCATTGAAGACAGGTGAAGCCCATCCTTCACGGGGTTTAATTTACGACTGTACACAGCTATATACAAGATCGGATTCAGCATCAATTCGCAAGCATAAGACAACCACCAGAGAATGATCTCCAGTTGCTTAGCAAGCGAGCCGAAATCAGCACTCATGTAGCAAGTAAAATAACATCCTTACTGTCCCTATGTAACCCGAGTGTCACTCTCCCCAAGATGGTGGGGAAGAGGCTGGTCGTGGAAAGGGAAAGAAATAGAAGGATTGAAATATGCTTAGACTAAGATGGCAATGGCAATACTGTAAACTATCTTTATTGAAAATTTACGGAAATGATGATGTCTCTATTTAATATATGTTGAAATATGATATTGTTTTTATTTGATTCGTGTAAATTAACACATTATTACAATATTCAGACATAGATTGAATACTGCGAGATTTAGAAGAACGGTTAATTATATGTATAAAATTGTGTTGATTGACTCTAGTTAATATTTGGGTCAGTTGGAACATACTGTATTTGTTTATCACTTGGTTTGGTGCTACCGATCGTGGAATGTGAGCTAGATAATCTGTAACCTTCAATGGTTAAATCGAATGCCACCTCGGATCTCACTAGTGTCATAAATATGATAAATACCGATATAGCAGCGTGAATTGCCTGTTACTTCCCACCGTGCTCGTCGTTGGGCTATTGCTCGATAGCAGGACAGGGCAGCCGTTACACCGTAGAAGGATAAAGGGCTAGCCAGGAAGTAGATTGGTTGTGCCGGTGATGATAAGCGTCGAGACGAAGCTTCCTTGTAAATGTTACTGAATCGCTGTGTTTTAGAACCTTTTATTGAAACCACTTATTCAGCTTCAAGATCCTCCATTTAATAGATGAGAGAAATTCTGGCACGGTGTGCACTGCTATATAGATTTGATATTTTACCTTGCTCCTTGAGTTCGCTCATTGGAGCACTAGGTAAGTAATGTCAACGTCCTTTTCCCGACGTCATGAAGCCTGGCTGGGTTTTTCATGAATTCCAATTTGTATTGATTCGTTAAGAAAATATCACGAAGTATAGCAACTAAGCTGTTTATGCTAGGTTCTTTTTGTTTTTTTGCTAGTTGTTTTTACTAGGTTCGTATAGCAAGACATGCAATGGTCATATTGACCATTGCTGAAATCTTTCGCAGCACAGTCTGAGTAAACATGATCGTAAAATAGTCATAAAAGAGAGAAAAGTAATACTCGATGTACTTTCTGATAATATTCGTAGGCTTTGTGGACACATCTGGCAGTCATAAACATATTGAATGTTTTTGAAAAGAATTTACAAACAAAGAGATAGTACCGATGGTAGAGAGGCCAACGGAATCTCGAATACTTATAATACACTTGCCATCCTATAACTTCATCCAATTCTAACACTGAATTAATACAAAGTGAAAGCACATAGAAAGTATAACTATCCGAATCATTTGAAGCTCCGCGGCATTCAATTTACGTTTGAATATTGGGACGGCGCGGAAGGTCCTATTTAAAATTAACACAGCATTATATTTATCACATCTATTAAGTTAACGCACTGTACAGTACGTAACTCTCTTGTATTATAACTGTTGTTACAAGTTAACTTAACTCTCTTGTATTGTAACACATTGTAACTCTCTCCTTCCACTATTTGCCTCTCCCTTACACCATCTGAGAGAGCACACACTCGGGTTAATTCCCAAACGTTTTCTCCTACGAGTCGAATAATTGACAGAAAGAGATAGCAGTATCAGTTACTCGAAACACTTCACGTTTCGACAATCCGTTGAGACAATTCAACCACGTTTTGAGTCGTATGGCGCTGCGTTGCGCGAACTATTAAACAGAGGCTGATTATCGATCGGAGGTCGATAACTCAGATCACTGATCAAAGATCGATAAAGTGAATAAATATAACCTATAAAATTATAAGTAACATTATCATTCTACAGAGGGCCTTATATTTTGACACTATAATTCAAATATACACGTACTTTTAAGATATTATAGATAATGTAAATAATAAATAGTAATCATTTGTAATGTGCAAGCAGAACGGTTTTTATTAATTTTGTTATCGTGATAATAGAATAAAAGCATAGTAATTCAAGAAGATAAAAAGGTCGGCAAAATGAACAAAATGACGATGAGCCTCATACACAGGAGTCATGGTGGAGGTATAACAGTCTAGCAGTGTCTCTTCAAAGGAGGTGACAATGCAACTTTATTCGATACATTCGATATTGCAAGCACAACAATTACACATCTATCGAAACTTTCAATGTTTCAATGAGAAACGTAGGCAAGGAGTATGACAATCCAGAACATACTGTAACATTGCACGGAATAGAAGATGATGCAAAAGTACTTGCATATAAAAATAACTTTGTGCCTGTAACAACAGCTTGTTTGAACAGTGGCCTACTGAGATATGAAACATTCATAACTCACTAAAATGTGGAATCTTGCATACGCTTAAATTTAAGATAATTATTTTTCATTACACTAGTCATATATATCAAGAACATGAGAAGGTATCATTTTTATCTATAGAAAAAGGAATTTTTTCCAAGCAGAATCAATGTCAGTTGTAAATTGAAATCAAACGCTCGGAACTTAGCTTGTTGCCATTTTAGAAAATGATGAAGTCTTTTTTAGTGAGAAGTGAGACATTTGTTCCTTCGAGTCGGATTAGTGGAAAGACATAGAAAATTAGATTCTTACCAACTTGAAAACATTCTACGTTTCAAGTCGGAAAATACATAGAAAGCGAGTAAAGCAGTGCCGCAAGGACGTCTGATGAGTTCAACAATTTTCAAACAATAACAACGCCAATTCACTCTTAAAGTTAATTTGAATCGTCATAATTATTTGCAGCCTACGAAAGCTTTCAATAAAACTATAAGCATTACTATTAGACGCCAAACAAGGTATTTAGAATTATATTAACATAATCTGTCACAGCATTACATTTAAATCAATTTGAGAGTATACAAAATCATTGCTTATTAATTAGCTCAACCGTACAAGATACGACAACATTATCACTGCATGCGAAGCCAAAAAGAATACAAGTGAAGAGTTACACAGACCTCTGATGTGTTAATACACAGGCCGACAGCAGCGCCGATATACAGCTAATCAACCCAACCACAAAATTAGCATCAATCAAATTCTGACAGTATTTGAATCATCGTGCCAATTAACACAGCGCCACAGTACTTTGACCAAAACCCGTAAGTGGCGCTCCTAATTACCAATAACATTTAAGTCCTACTCAAATCTTCATCCGTTGGATAGCCACTACTATCATATCTACTCGTATACGAGGATAATATTACTGTTGACTACGTAAGCTTTATTTATTCCCCTTTTTGCAACTCAAGCACACTAAACAATTGATATCTATATTTAATTTGTTTTCATTTATTTATTTTAATTAGATATTATTATACAATCAGGGATTAATTTATATTCTTGACACACATTATATTAGAGAACTTTAACTATAACATGAATACCCGATCTAAAACAGAACAGGAGAACATCGATTAAGAGTTATTGAATCGTCAACTATAGTTGGAATTGATAACTAACAACCAGCAGAGGCGCATACGTCGACTGGAGAAACAGTTGGAGAAACTCAAAAATACAGACTTGATTGAAAGTCTACAGCATCTTGAAAATATTATAGAATGTGCAAGTAAAATAAACGAAGAATTTAGGAATAATCATAACGAATTATATAAAGCATATCCAGTAATAATAATCACACATGAATATTTCTTGAAAGACGTCTTTGATCAGGAATGTGAACTGTAGGAAGTCATCTCGGAAACAGGAGCTAAATTTAAGACCAAACTTGAATCAAAGTTGGATAGAATCATCAACTCCGCAGATGATACTGAAACAGTACGTTGGAGACTTCCTGAAATTGAAATAGAAAACTTCAATGGTGACCCATTATCTTGGCCCTCATTTAAGGACTCAATCACTAACCTACTTTTTAACAGACGAGATATGACGAAATTGCCAAAACTATACTATTTCCGCAATGCCCTGGAAGGGAAGTCATGTCAATTAATTTCCACAAGAAGCTAACAGAAGAGTCCTTTAAAATTTAATGGGATCTACTACTAAAAAATTATGACCATCCTATATTACACACACAAGCCACTCTAGATTCCGCACTTTTCTGTAGTAATTATAAGACAATAACAACACGACCCGCCAACCAATTACTCAACATGGTCTGAGAATCCAAATTCAGACTCACCGGTTTACTAGAGACCATCGATGTACCAAAAAAAAGTATTCTTCAATATAGCATCATAGTCATAGATACTTGGGGCGCATCTGTCGATCATAAACATGCTAGATATTCTAATGAATTTTCAAACTATTGGGTATTATTAAGAATGAAAAACGGAATTACGAACAGAATTATATATCAATTATAAACAAACATCGATATGTATTTGTATCCATTAAAATAATTTGTTATTAGGAAATTAAATAAATTTATTTCATCTATTGAATAACTTAATATAATAATGGTATTTAATGACTATATACAAACATTAAATTGCGGCTATATTGTCGGGTTTCTAAATATAGTATTTTATCTACATTTGCAAAATCAGTTATGCTTAAGATGCTTTAACGCTTAAATATTATTTTTACTACTGTTCGACATTCTGTGAGAACGTTAATCGTCTCTCTATAATATTTTATTGTTTTCGAAATCGTTTTACTGTCTTGGCTGACACGACGAGGTTATCGATTCCGAAAAGATCTTAAGCAACTAAACTTCAAGATTAAGTTATTGAAGCCCATCAGTGCAACTTTATATACAGGATTATAGTCATTTTACAATTGATACCGACTTACCATGCGGCACCCTACATATATTCATAATCTACGGCGTTTGGGATTTTAAATCCATATTTAAAATTCTCCTCGGTGTGAGTGAGGAGAGGAGTGGAAAGAAGGGGATAGTAGTAAGTTCCAAGAAAAGAGTCTTCGAACTATATTTGATATAATTTCAATAGTTGTTTATTTATTAAAGTTATTTAATATAATAGGTTTTGAGATTGTAATAATGAAAGACAAAATTGTGAGTTGAGGTTTGAAATTAATAACGATTATATATATTTATTTAATGGAAAATTTAAAAGATGTAGGTTTTTATTAAGAGTGTAGTTACAAAGAGTTGAGTTATACGAAATAGCAATTAATTAAAGCTTTGTATAAATTCAGTGGAAATGACTGCAGTGAATAAGTTTTGCTTTTAATTAAGTGAAAATTATAAATAAATATATATCGTCTATCTTCCTTCTTCTTAGTGAGTGGGGTTTTGGGGTTATTGGGGTTTTTGGGGTTACATACAAACTGTTTTTGTTTATAATTCTGATTTTATAGATTTTCTTTATATACTGCAGAAGGCTAAAATATTCTTCCCTAATTGTTATATGCATCCCAGCATCTAAATTCACAAGTCACACGTTTTCACTGTTATTTATTATCCTTTTGTAGACTGTAGAAACATAAAATCATGACAGTAATAGGATGTGCACTTTATTTTATCGTCTACTTTTTAAGATTCATCTATTCAATGATATTTTCTTTGCAATAGATATAATTTATGATTTTTAAGTCAAACTGTTTTTGTTATTTTCTTTTTTATTATTCTTGACTCATTTTGTAAACTTTTTTTCTAAATTAATTACTGAAATTTGATGAAAATGACTTTCTTTTGCATTGAAATCCATAAAATGCTTATCTTTCTAATTGAGCTACGTGATTGAATCTGATAATTTATCAACCCCATTTGTTAATTATAGATATTCAAAAGTTAATTATAGAGGCACAAAACCAGCATAATTTGCACAGCGTTTAATTATTCTATACACATTATTCTATATATTCTATATTCTATATATTATTCTATATATTCTATATT
>JAPYYT010003708.1:0-11941 GCA_030522565.1 Ceratosolen corneri | reverse complement strand
ATGCCGAACGCTGAAGATTGAAAATCTCTTTGTTGTAAGACTAAGCGTGAAATTTATTTTGAGAGATTGATTTCAATGAAAATTTTGAGGCGCAACGCGCCTGTAGTCTAGTTTTGCTGTCTCACCCCACTCCTTGAGTAGGGGTGGTCTCTTTAGATTTTTGGTGATAGTGGGAAGAATTTGCTTAATTTGCTCATAAAGTCTGGCTGGGTTTTACACGAATTCTATTTCTTGGGTTCGTTAAAAGATTATCACGAAATATAACAATTATGCTGCTGTACCTAGAAGGACTTGTCCGTTATTTTTATTTTAGAAGGAGTTTCCGTTATTTTACTATTCCGAAATCTTTTCGAGGCACAGTCCGAGTAAACATGCTCGTAAATGGTCATAAACAAGAACGAAAATATATTCGATGTATATTTAATGAATATTCGTAAAATCTTGGGACACATCTGGCAGTCATAAACGTATTGAATGTATGAAAGAATTTATAAAACAAAGAGGTAGTACCGAGAGTCGAGAAACTGCATGATTCTCGTATAATATATACGAACAATAATATTAACTATAAAATTAGCTTTTAGTAAGTTTAAAATATGTATTAAAAATAAAATTTGATATAAATATATTATTTTTAAAACTTATAGAATTTTTAAAACTACTAAATATTTCACTAATTAAAAAATTAATTTCTTTTATTTTCTTAAATTAATGAAAATAAAAATATAATTGTATAAATGAATTCCATTTACTTACTGTTTATAAATATATAAAATAAGAATTAAAATTATTACTCCGAGTAGTCCAAGCAGAACACCAAAAACTGCTATTAATAGAATACTACTACTCAGCCAAGCAGGGGTTCCTCTAACTGCAAATGGTTTAGATTCCGTATTGGGTAAGTGAACTATTACGGGTATCATGCTTGATCTATAATATAAAAATTTGACTTCAAATTGATAAGATATATTATATAAAATTGAAATCCATCTTTTTAAAGAATTTTTATTTTATTAATATATAAAAGAAAATTACAGTTAACTTATATAATACCTTGGAGGTTTACCAGTATCGGATGCAATGACAACTAATCGTGCAATTGTGCCATTAAATGAATCCAGAAATCGTAAGACTAATTCTCCATTATCATGTATTTCGAAAGATCTAAATGCATGATTTTTAGTAAATAATAATTAGAAATTGTTAAAAATAATTATTTAAAATTGTTATCAATTATAAAAATATTTATATTACTTTGAATCGGGTCCTCTTAAGGTCAAAGAAATTTTATCTCCTCTATCGCCATCCGCAACTTCAACTTTACCTGTCGATGTTAATAAAAAAAATTATTAGTTTTTTGAAATTATTATATAAAAATAAATAAATATGAAAAAAAGAAATAATTTTTTATTGAAGAATGAGTCATTTTTATAAAAATGAATCTATTGAGTATTATAAATTCAAGTATTAATTATAATGTATTTGTATAAATAATACCTAATAGCTAATATAAATATTCGACATAAATATAGTGGATTAGAGATAAACCCATATAACTAATATAAAAGTATTTTATTTTTAGATAAAAGTTATATTCTTACCAATTATAGAGCCTTCTCTGTAAGTTCTGATATGAAATTCATATCTAGGATGTCGAAATCTTGGTTCCCATTCATTAACATCTTCTACAGAAACATTAACTCTTGCTGTATCATTCTAAAATAATAATTGATTTATACTCAATTTATTGTAATACTTAATTAAATATATTCAATAAGTATTTAATACAACGAAAATTTTGTATGTTTAATTTTATTTAAAGATTAATATTCAAATAAAAATACTTCCAAATAAAATGAATATTATTTAAATTAAAAAAAAAATTAAAAAATATTTATATTTATAGTCCATGCAAAATTATTATGTATAATAATTGATAATAATAATTTTATATTATATACTTTTTGTAATGTTTATATAATTTTATTTTAATCGTCAAAAAATTGAATTAGAATTCGTTTTGATTTGATAAATTTTACATATATTGCTGTTAGATATTTCTAGAACATTGTAGACATTTCCCGACGGCCATTAAATTCTTAGAATTTTTTGCGTAAACTTTCCGCCCCTATTTCTCCTTCGTTCCCGCGTTGGAAGTGTGACAATAGAACAAAGATATGTATCGATAATAAATAACGGCAAAGCGTATAGAAACAATGAGTTCCACCTCTCGCGTAACGGTTTTTACTGGCATCGTAAATAGAACCGCGGAAACCGCGGAAATCGAAGCCTAGTATTCAACAACGAGCAATTAGTAAGAATAAGAGCAACAGTGTTTATTATATATATAATAAAATCATTCTTTTATCTTGTCTTTTATATTTATAATCTTTGGTAAGGGAGTTTATTGAAGTTCGTGGTTATTATTGCTGAAGGCGGGAACTCCTTAAATAAAAGATTATTATATAAAATAAGAATCATCACGAGTTTTTATTTAAGTGATTAACTATTCTCGACCTGCAATAAATATTAAATAGGCTCCATCCATATAAGATTCGGCAAAATTAAATAAATATTGAAAATTATGTTCAAGTCTAATCAAAAGCCAAACTCACGTTCGTCCAGCTTCAAGACACACCTGTTCAACTTTGGTTTATTTGTTAACGTTTAATATTTTCTTTATTGTTATTCACCATGGATTATATTTATTCATTAATATGCACTGCTTTTACATTTTCTCAGCTATCTCTTCCCTTCCACTATCTACTTCCCCCCCCCCCTGATTGAGGCGAGAAGTTTTTAAACACACACAGAATTATTCCGAAAACAGTTACACAATATAATAAATTTAAAATAATAATTAAATATGCATTATAAGAATGGAATATATAATAATTGAATTAAAGAATTATTGAATGTAACATTTATGATTATTTTTAATGTACAGATGATTTGTATTATATCTTCTCATAATATATAAATAGTATTACTTGCGTTATTTTCAACTATATTTTATTAATTTTTAATAAATAATTTTATATATATTAGTAATAATATTCACTATACTTACATTATATTTATCTATAACATGAACATGAAAACTATGATGAATTCTTCGCTCATAATCTAAATTACCTTTAAGAATTAATTCACCAGTATTAGTGATGGAAAATCTTGCTAAATCTTCATTGGCTCCTATAAGCCAAAATTTCACATTCTATAAAATAAATATAGAATAAATTTAATGGAATTATATTTTCAATTAAAGAATGAATTATATATCAGAAGCTAAAATAGTTACTGGATCAATTTTATTGACAGTTGCTGTAAGAATGATACTACCTGGTGGTGTGTTTTCAGCGATACTTGCACGATAATCTTTAAATACAAATTTAACAGGTAAATAATCACTTGTAATACCTAAAATATTAAAATAATTATACTATTGTATCAGTAGTATATATTGCTTGTCTTTAATAAAACTTCTTACTGTTTACAGAATCATCTTCACTATTACTTTCTCTAGAAACTAGTATAGTTGTCAAAGCATAACGGTCTGGATTATCTATTTGTATAGCCTATTAAAAAATTAATATTATTTTAAATTTTATTCAAATGGTGAAATACCAAGTAACAATTATTACACTTTACGCATTAATATTCATGATATAAATAGCCTTTCTAATATTTTAAAATTATATTAATTCTATATATTATGTGTATAATTTATTTTATAATAATAATTACATACTTTTATTACTAAGATAGACGAAGAAAGTAGTTCATGATCTTGTAAAGGACGAGTCATTATGATATCAGCTGTTTCGACATTCAAGACAAGGAAAGGTAAACTACTTCCCTGTATAGAATATTTTATTGGAGAATTTATCCCTATATCTTGATCTATGGCTTTGATAGATGCTGGAACAACTCGTAAAATTTTTCTCTAAGAGAAAATTAAAATAATTGCAAGACCTTATTTTTATTATAATTATATTTGTAAAGCAGCACTGATTTTATATTAAAATGATATACATATTTATAGTTTAATATTAAGTAATACATCTTTATTATTCAATATACATTATATATTTTTATTTATGTATAATTTTAACTTACTGATTTTAATTTTAAAGGAATAATAACTTTGTATTGATCATTCAAAAAAATAGGATTTTGATCATCTGCATCAATAATATTTACGTAAAGAGTAGTAATGGATGATTGTGGTGGATTTCCATGATCCTAATAATGTGTTAAAAATTAGCATAATAACAATATAAAATTAATTTCTTAATAATTTTAATTTAGGTAGAATATTACTTACTTGGGCACGAATTTTCACTGAAAACTTATTGATATTTTCATAATCAAGTGGTTTTCGTAAAACCAGTGTTCCTTCCAACGCATTGGCAAATATAAAAAAATCCTATATTAGATTAAATTTAATTAAATTATAATAATTTTCATTTATTTTTTATCTTATTAGAAAACGGAATATAGATTTTTAAAATAATTGTATTATAAATGATAATTAAGTTGTGTTCGGGCAACTTTCCCGTTGTTGAGCTCTCCCCAAGGTGGTGGGCGAAGAGGTCGATAGTGGAAGTGGAGAGATGGCAAGGTAAAAATAAACGAAGGCGCAGGGGTCGAATGTAATATTGTGAATTGGTCTTTATTGAAATTAAATAGAAAATTTGGTAAAGACATACAATTCTGTTTTGTCGTATGTAAAAATAATGTCTTCCTCTTGATTCTTAATCTGTTGTAGCGTTTAATATTTTTGTGTAATTATTGATGTTAATCTTTAATAATTTTATTGGCCTTTACTTGCTTTGACCAAAGTTAAGGAGTTTTACAAGGCCTATTAGTCTTACTGTTTGTTTATATTACTTATTCGTATCACTACTTGCCCTTGGTCTCCGTTTTTATGCTCTTGCCTTTCTTGATTTGCTGGTCTACGCTGGCAACGTGTACAGCGTTTATCAATTGACCCAGGGAAAGTGGGAGCTGCAACCGGTGGGCTCCGTTGCGGTGTTCTCACGTGATTGAACTTCGCGGGCCCAAGAGTTCGTTATATAACGTGTAGAGATCTTGTATCAGCGTCAGATGAAGCTTCAACTTTATGATGCCGAACACAGAAGTCTGAGAATCTCTTCGTTGTAAGACTAAATGTGAGATTGATCTTTGCGAGAATTCTGAAACGCAGCACACCTGTTGTCTAGTTTTGATGTCTCAGCCCGCTTCTTGAGTAGGGGCGGTCTCTTTAGATTTTTGGTACGAGTAGGAAGATTTTGCTTATTGTTTGAAACCAATTTTCTCTTGTCATTGGAGCTCCAGCCAAAAATGTCAATGACCTTTTATGGGAGAAGGACGAAGTGCCAGAGGTGAAGTCGTGGCAGCCTTTGGGACACCGGGCCGCGGGTCGAGCAGTCACCCCGACGTCTGAAGCATGCCTGGGTTATTTATGATTTCCATTTCTTGTCGCTTCGTTAAGAAAATATCACAAAGTATAGCAATCATACTGTTATACCTAGAAGGTCTTGTCCGTTATTTTTACTAGGCTCGTATCGCAAGACACTTAATAGTCATATTGACTGTTGCCCAAATCTTTCGAGGTACAGTCCGAGTAAACTTGATCGTAAGTGGTCACATACGAGAGAAAAATAATATTCGATGTACTTTTGAATATAGTTATAGGCTCTAGGGACACATCTGCCAGTCATAAACATATTGAATGTTTATTAAAAGAATTGAAAAACAAAGAGTTAGTACCGATGGTCGAGAAACTGTCAGATTCTCAAACAAGTTGGAATTAAAACTATAGATTTATATATAATTGTTAGAGATTGCGTTCGTCATCGGAACTCTCTCAGTGAATATTAATTTGTCTAGGAACTATGTCTAGTGCCAATATATTACAATAGATAAAACCGTGTAAATACTGATTTTATTTACATGTTATCAGCCAAATCAATGATTCATATATATACATAAGAACGTTGATGACTGAATTTTTGAGAATTTTATAGAAATTTCCATATTTAAGCCAACCTATTATTTTTAAAAGATAGTGAAAAATTACTATCTGTCTTTAACCCCTCCCCACAGAGAAATGGAAGATACACCTGAAACATAAATACGACCACACGGAAGATGCGGCAGTTGACTCTAACTATGACTTAACCCTGAAAACTAGCTAGTAAATATCTCGACACAAGACTGCCCCCCCCCTATCCTAATCTCACAAGACGATAGTTGTTATTACATTAAGTATACGCCTAACCAGCACGGTTCCCGTTATGAAGCATCATCGCCATTGCCCAGGCATTTCCAGAATCGTGTAAAAATCTATAAATTTTTACTATCTATTATTTCCACGTATTCAACCTCCACCTACATGCAATCCGATAACACCGCAATAAGCTTTATTAATTTAATAATTATCCCACCTATCCGTACAGGATAGGTTTATGATAATTAGGAATCATATTGTCACGACAGCAGTTACGTATTCGCCCCCCCCCCACTGTGTGTGTTATCGACATCTCACACAGCATTTAAATAATTGCTGAATAGTCAGAGGTAACTCCTTCCTTCATTCCCCTTAAGACCCTTAAACAAGTATCAATTTACTATTCCCTACTTCATACCTTTATTTTTTGCCATCTTTATAAAATTACTCAATACATTTTTAATTACAAGACTAATCTAATTATTTCTTGATTCATTTCACCTTATATATAATTTGCTTCAATATTTATTGAATAAACTACATAAGTGCACAAATAACTCCGAAGACTTGTTTCTTTGAAACCTATTTCTATCATCCTCTTTCCACTATCCGTCTCTCTCCATTCGCTACTTGGAGAGAGAATTCACACGCGAGTTAAATCCCGAACATTTGCATATAACATTTGCAAATAACAAATAATAAATAATGTAAATATCAATATTAAAAATAATATTAAGATTTAGGAATCAAAAAATTGATATTTGTAGTTTATTTATATAAAAAAATATATTAGAAAATTTGTAAATTATTGACATAATTTTCTTTTCATTTTAAATTATTAGAACTTGTAACATATTTATTTTGAATTGTAATTTATGCTATAATTAAACTGTAAAAAAAGTATTTAGAATATAATAATACGGTATTATATATTTATTAAAATTTTTTCAAAAATAAATTTTCATTGATAATTTTTAATATTTTTTATGTATATAATATGTAAAAAATAGATTTTTAATAAATATAAATATAAGAAAAAAATACAAACTGCATGAGGACCAGGAAGAATAGAATATTGGACTGTTGAATAAGATCCAGGTTGATCAGTATCAACAGCTTTGACACCTTGTAAAACTCTAGTCCCTACTACTGTAACCTGTAGAATGTTTTATAAATTGTTAAAGATATTTATATAAATATTATTTTTAAAGTTTATTATTTAAAAATATTACGTTACCTCTGAGATATTTAACACATATGGTGCGTTAATAAATTTTGGGATGTTATCATTGGCATCAGTTACACGAATATTGATTGGAATTACGAAACCCTATTTAAGTTTAAATTATATTATTGATTATGTATTTTTCTATTATTTTGGAAATACGAACTTAAATATTTATTTTAAATATCTTCATACTGTAAATTATACTTTAAATTTAATAATTATTGCTAGTTCTGCGTAATTATTGGTAAATTTTGATCGAATTAGGTGGAAAAGTTTATAAATTTAAACAAAAAATTATAAAAAAGAAATGAAGAGGAGTGTATAAAATTAAAAATTATAAATATTGATTTGTTAAAGATATTATAATGTTTACCTTTTTATTGCACGAAATAGGAATCAAATTTCCTGTACTATTTATAAAATAGATTTATAAAAATCAAGTACTTTTAAAAGAATAACTATTTCATAAAAATTACAATTGTATTTTTAAAAAATAAAATAAAATCGAAAAAATATTAATAATTCATACTGGTTCTAAAGTATGCTTTCTTTCGCAAATGACATTGATATATACACTGGCAGGTCCTTCAATCCCTTCCTTATCAAGTGGTCGCATGAGCGTTAAATTCCGAGAATTAGGTATAAATATAACTGGACTATCTTGTTCTTGAAGTCTTAAATCAATATCGCCTTCAAGTCCTGGATCGCCATGAACACTAAGAAGACCGATAGTGTCACCGATTTTAATGTCCTCACTTACAAATAGATGAGCTGCTGTTTGACCATTCTCTAAAAAACATCTCGTATCTGAAATCACTGAAGTACAAAAAATGTGATTACCCTATTTCAATCATAATTATTCAGTAAATAAACCATAAATTATAAAAAGGAATTATGTTTTTATAGAAAGAAAATAGAAAAGAAAAAATCTTGGACGATATTGTCCATAAAATAATTCGTCGTTCCACATTAATATAGATTGATAAATGACAATGGTATTAAACTAATAAGTGTATTGTGGCTTCTCAGTATTCCATTGAACAACTACGAAAGGATGAAGGTCTATAATTTCATGAATACAAGAAAAATAGGAAAATTAATATGTTGAGGTATCCTCTATCTAGCAATAGTGCTTAGTTTTACTTGTTTAGACAGCCTACTGATAGGGAATTTACCTCCTGTTAATATATGCACTACCTGATGTTAAGGAGTGGGAATATAATAGGATAGATATTGGTGATAGAATTGATTGAATTGTTTACACGTGTGGTTGCTCTTTCTATTTAATTAATAATAAATGTTCTATAGTTACTGTGCTGTGTGTGTATGTGTAAGTGTGTGTTACTGAATAATGGCCGTAACGCTTGAACGGAGATTCAATGGCATTCGAAAATTCGCCGCGCCGCTTAGCGCCGTTTACACTGAGCTGGATTTGACAAACCTCTTTTACAGTGCAAGGTTCAAGTGTGAGTTGACCCTGTATTATTAAGTACTGCGCGAATAGTCTCAAGAGGTCCTAGACCATGCCGCGATCGGGCGGGATCCTGCAGTTCGCGAATTAGGTGCTGATGCGCGGGAAAGGGCAATTTCCCTCTACGTTTCTTACTGAGAAAGTCTCAGCGTTCATGGGTACCTACGCTCGAGCTAAATGGTACTTAGTTACTTCAGCTGGACGGAGTGCGTTTAATTTGAAACCATTCGCTGCGGCGTTTATCATCAATCTTCTTTGCCTTGCGGCTACTACTATTAATTGAAGATTGTACGTTAATCGAAGACTCTCAAAACGACACTGATTTGATGGTGTGGCTCACTTTTTCCTCACAGTTCTCATTGTGACTTTACGCCACCCCGTCGAAACTAATTGACTTGATTTTTCTTATTGGTCCCGTGATCGGCACTTCGTTACACCAATTGTTATTGGTGCACTGAGTTCTTTGTCCCTCTTGTTTTAAATGCCGATAGGCCGGCCCTTTTCCCGCTGCGGTCATACCGCGTATGAGTCCGCAGCGCAGGCTGCGCGAGAAAGCCGAGAATTCGTCTTGTTTTTACTAACCCGGTACTTTTCTTCTAGATCTTTCTTGTAATGACCATTTTGTCTTTGGGCCTACAGTTTCTTTGTTCCGTATGCTCATACCGCACTTCTATTTCACAAACACTAATGCTCACGTTACTCGGCGCCAAAGTGACGGTTGCTTTATTATACGGATTTTTCAAACAGTATATAATAAAATAACATTATTTTAAAATAAAAAATAAATAAATTTTGTAATGGGAATATTATATACATGTATTTGTTAAAAATATAGCAAAGAATACCTATTAGAATTATTTTTAATTCGAATTTATTTATTAAATTGAAGTTTAATTTAATGTTTTATTTTTTAATTAAATTTCATTCAAGGCTTACAATATTGAATCAACTATATAATTTAATAAAATAATTACTAATATTTATTTCCAATTTATATAATTTATTTATTTAGTTTAGCTTAGTTAGCACTGTGTGATTGGTCAGGAAATAATCCGAGTTTAAGCTCTTCCCAAGATAGTATGGGGGTGAGGCAGATAATGTAGGGGGAGAGATAGTAAGATAGAAAGAAATGAAGAAAATTGAATTCATATGTAATACTTTAAAATGCTTTTATTGATAACAAATTGGAAAATACAGTGCTATACTTCTCTTGAGTGACGTACTTCCGCGCAAACGCGATATTCAGACGTATATTGAATAACGAAAATCTTGGAATAATTCTATTAATTGTGGTTTCTGTATGCATTTTTCTTGACTATTATAGTGTTAAATTAAATGAATTCTACAGGTGTTACTTGTCTTGTAGATCTGTTGGAATTTTGGCAGTTTAGTCCTCGTCCTCGTCTTTATTTTTACTTGCTGGATTTTTGGTAATGTAGGCTTAGAATGGATGCGGCGTTCAATCACTTCTATTTAGGTTGCTAATTTACCGTCAAGCTCTGATCCTGTTACTACTTACAGGGTATGCCCTGGTACAGGCTGAGAATGGATGTGGTATTCAGTCGTAAATTGAACATGTCAACCGTGCTTCAGTTGTGGGACTTAGCTTTTAAATTGGTTTAGCTTATTGTGATGTTCGGCAAATGATATATTTTTTTTATCTGGGCATTGAATCGATCACTTATTCTTGAGAAACTATTTGGTCACTACCTTATATTAGTTAGTCTGAAGACTTTTGTTGAGAGCGATATTCTAAATCGCAGTGTGAGTATAGTCTAATTTAATTATTTTATCCCATGGAAATTTTGGTGATTCGGTGACAGTTATCATGCTGTCATAGCGCGCTTGATTTACTACCATTCATTCTCGCGCTGCTACATGCGATGCTGGAGCGTGCACTGCTGCGCAATAGATGAAGCATCGATCTTTGTTTACTTGTTTCGGTGTCACTTAATACAAATAAACCACGGGAAGTTGTAAGCGCTATTGGTATTCCAAGAATTTTTATAGGGATGTTGATTTGAATTTGTTTTGCTTAAAACACGGAATAGGGAAAAGGCTACACTCGAATTTCTAGTCCTAACATACATTCGTAAAAAAAACATATCTTGTAAGTAATAAGTAATAAGTCTTGTAAATAATAAGAGTAAAGCGACGTCGAATATGCTAATTGAAGTCTAACGCACATAGAAATCATTTCGCGACCATGAACACGCTCGAATTTTTATTGTATTTTTGAAATGAGGTACTATTAATAGATACTCGAGACTCTAACGGAATCTTGAACAGCGTTCAATATTCAATATTCAATTAAATTTTCAATATTTTTTTTATCAAAAAGATGCATTCGTCAAATATCCCAAACTACTTGCATTGTAATCATATATGATTATTAAAAAAAATTAAATAATATATTAGATTAATAATTTGCAACTATTCATTAAATTATTTTAATAGTATATAATTTCAGATTAGTATTTTCAATATTAAAGAAAAATGTTTTATTATAATCTTAACTTACATTGTCCAGATCCTTGTTGAATAATGTTGTAAAGTAAATATGAGATTTTAAGAATTATAACTTCCATATTAATATATATTAATATATACAATTCCTATATAGCTAATCGGTTTTCCACACATCTACAAAAAGTTTTATATTAATATAACTCTATTTTAAGATTATATAAATATATATATTTTTGATATATTTTTAATACATATTTTTAATTAAATATATTTTAATATAATTATATGAATTATAAAAATACGTTACAAATTCTTAAATTAGGTGAAAATATATCGATTGTATAACTTACAAAAAACGTATAATTTTGAGTTAATATTCAATTAATATTTAAATAATTAATATTTAAATTTAAATTTTAAGTTAATATTTAAATATTTATTATTGTTCGAGAATCATGCTGTTTCTCGACCTTCGGTACTACCTCTTTGTTTTGTAAATTCTTTTCGTACATTCAATACGTTTATGATTGCCAGATGT
>JAPYYT010003707.1:0-15895 GCA_030522565.1 Ceratosolen corneri | reverse complement strand
TGTTTTAATTTAGATTTACAAATCTTGAACTATCTTAACATTTAGATATGAATTGAATACCGCGATAGGTTTAAGTGAATTTATAAATTTATTGAATTCCGTGAGTTTAATTCAAGGTTGCATATTTCAGCGTGGACGCAATATTCAAGCGTAAATTGAATCTCACCAAACATGGACTTGTTGTGTTCCTTCAGATCAACATGGGTTACCTGTGGGTTTGGGTGTGGGCTTATTGGATTAATCCGCTCGTGCTTGCTCGCGCTTCTTTGCGTACTGGGCGATTGAATATTGGCTGCTGCCTCTTCTTGTTTAATCGCGTCGAGTATGTAGCACAATCCAGAGCTCTTTGCTTCCCTTTCAGTGCGTTCCTTGAATCTTTATGTTTTACTTGCACACACTGGTCGCGGAGAAGCTATTCACTATACACAAGCTTGTATTGAGAGATTACAGGTCAATGAATCAATACTATGATTCTGAAGACCAAAGCGGATCTGAGGAGACGCGCCGAAGTCGTAATACTTAGTCTTCACCCCGCTTCTTGCGGGGGAGGAATTTCCTTGCACATCTATGAGAGTGGGAAATTTCGATGATTCGTTAAGAGCTAATTATTCAATTGTCATTGGTGCTCTTTGACTGGTACTGTCGACGTCCTTTTAGGCGATGGAGGCATCGACGTGGCGGCCGACCGTGCGTCGAAGCGCCGGGTCGGCATGTGAACCTTGTACCGACGTTTCGGCCTGTGACGTCCTTGATGTTTACACTATTAAAAATATGCATCTACGTTGTGATAAACAACTCGTACGATGTTTAGCAACTACGCGTGAATTCTTGTAAAGTTTTATCCATTAATTTTATTACACTTTTTTATTACACCATTACACTTTTCAAAATAAACATCGATTTGAAAGCAATTTGTACGATGTTCGGCAACTGCGCGTGGGTTTTTGGAAGGCTTCTCCATTAATTTTACGACACGCGCCTTGTAGTGCTCGTGATGGTCATATTGACCATCAACGATCTTTCGAGTACGATGCTGGGATAACTCGACCGTTTTAAATCACTGTCAACGCGAAAATATATATGAAATATTATCGGAGAATTCGTTGGCTCTTCGGGGACATCTGGCAATCATAAATATAAAAAACATTCAAAGCAAAAGTAAAGAGCAATATTATTTAGAAACTTTCTCTTTTTTATTCGGTTCTCAAACATTCTCTCCGCCATCCGCAACGTATTGCTGACCAATCTCAAGAACTGGAACGGATAATGTTGTTAATTTACATATTTGTCTTGTTAAAGTATCATCAGCTATTTTTAATGTCACTATCCTCGTGAGATCATCAGCTCCTGGATGGATCGCAATTACTCGAGCGAGTGGCCACTTGCATGGCGCGCTTTGTTCGAATACCACTAAAACTAAGGTACCAACCTTGATAACTAATTTTTGTAACTTTTGTAAAGTCATTTAGATATAGATTGATGTCGCTGCAGATAATGCCTTGTCCAGTTTCCCCAAAATAGTTGAACTCGCTGTTGAATGAACTGCCAGCGAGAACGCCTTGAAGTTGAAAAATCCAGTATTGATGGTTCTGGTATTGCAGTGATTAGACCCCAAATAAAAAATGGCCTGTTGTCAATGTCGAGATGTCCTCTTGATCATCACTCAATGGTTCCAGTGGATGAGAATTTAATATTGCCTCAATTTGGAAGAGTACAGTTGTAAATTCTTCCATTGTTAATAACGTGTTTTATCGTATTCTTCAGATGATATTTTGCTGATTTCACTCCATTTCCCATTGTCTCCCATATGTGGTACTGTAGGAGGATTGAATACCAAAAATTGAAAATTTCAAAAATTGAATTGATTGGATCATGTTTTGGAGAGCTTTCAAGAAACATCTTCTTCGAGGCTGCGTCGGTGGTATAGTCGCTGACCACTTCAAGATGCATTGTTGATATCAAAAAACAAACAAAAATGCACGACCAACACTTTAGTTTTCTGGATCTTTGACCTCTGGATGTTTTATAAAAGACTGGCTCTGCATAGTCGATTCCTGTGTGCGCGAATGGATTTGAAGGAGTGACTCGTGCAGGCAGGCTCATCATTTGATGAGCACGATCCCACACTGCCAAGCACGAACTACACAGCTCAGGATGTAAGACTTGACAGGAGCTCGCCCTTCAAGAATCCAATATCGTTTTCGAATGTGTGCTAAGGTGATTTGAATGCCTGTAATGTTTCAAGATGTGCATCAGCGAATTCATGTGTGTTCAGACGCGACTCTCTAGGCAGGATAACTGAATGCTTGGTATACTCAGGTACCTCAGCATCTCTTAACCTTCCTCCTACTCGAATAACATCAACGATGTACCTTACCTCTCCTTTCCTCTAATTCCTAGTTTGATAATTTAAACTCTCCATATTCAAAACCACCAATCAAAATTAATAGACCACTTTAAAACTTCTAACTGACTTTTCCCTTCCTTAAGAAAAACGACAAAGTGACCGGCTGCATAAATACGGATGCACGGACAATACGACAGTTACTTCTGACACCTCAAATCTTACATTGTTAATCTCATTATTGTACTTGGTTGTTTTATAAGTACATAATATTAAACGAGGCAAGGCTACATTTCACACTATAATCCTCTTAAAATAAGTAAAGAGGAACAGTAATCGTTTTGCTTGACGTTCATTGAACAACGGAAAGTATAATAATATATTCTAGTGAGTTTTAGTTATATTTATTTTCAATACCACTCATCTAATCATCAAATCTCCTCTCAACAAGCAGTGGGCGGTTTAATAACTAATATATATATAATTATTATAGATTTATTAACAATCCCACTCACTAAGAAGCAGGAAGATCGAAGATACATACTTATTTATAATTTTGCTTAATAAAGGCACAACTCATTCACTGCAGTCTTTCACTTTAAGCATATAGATTCTTAATTCATTACTATGTTATCAGAGGTAACTCAACTACGGACTAATACATTTTTTATCCTACACCTATTCCTCTTTTGCTTCATTAAATATAAATATCTATAATTTTTATTAATTTCAAATCCTAATTCTCAGATTATAAACCCTTTTCAATCATTACACTATCAGATCTATATATTATATAACTTTAATAAAATAAACAACTGTTGAATTACAACAAATATAGTTCGAAGATTCTTTTCTGAGAACCTACTTCTATCTCCTCCTTCCACTATCTGCTTTTCTTCACTCACACTGAGGAGAAAAATTAAATACTGGTAATAATACCAAACAAATTGTATATAGTTTGTTTATTTAATTTTGAATAAAATTAAGTAAAATGAAAAAATAAATTAGAATATATGTAATTTAAATATGTATACATTTTTTAAAAAGAATACATAAAAGAAAACAAATTATTATGTAGCTATACAATAAATTAAATAAAAAATAGAAATGAATAATATTTGTTTGATGTATTAAATATATATATTATTTTTTATATAATTATAAGAATTATAAGCGTAGCATTGTTTATATTTATAAGAAAATATAGAATTAAATTATTTTAAGATCTATAAATGATGTATTTGATATTTCCTTATATATATATTTTTTAGTTTAATAATTTTAATTATTTAACAGTTTCATAAAAATTTACAAAAACACCATGAAGGTTAAACACAATAAGATTAAATATATATATATATATATATATATATATATAATTTGTACAAAAGAAATGACAGTTTTATTATTATTATAATCAACCTTGATTACGAGTAGGGGTTTACGGATTTAATCTTATTGCATAGTTTATTATTACATAGTGTAATAATCTTATTGTGTTTAACCTTCGTAGTGTTTTTGTAAATTTTTACGAAACTGTTAAATAAGTAAAATTATTAAACTAAAAAATATATATATATAAGGAAATATCAAATACATCATTTATAGAAGGAAATATCAAATACATCATTTATAGATCTTAAAATAATTTAATTCTATATTTTCTTATAAATATAAACAATGCTACGCTTATAATTATATAAAAAATTAAAACCCGAAACTTGAAAGATAAGGAAATGTTTCCCTTTTATACAAACAGTACAAACAAACGGTGTTTTATTACTATTTTTAATTACGGATTTTTAGTAAGATTGTTAGATGTAAATTTATACATATGAAAAAGGAATTATATAGATAATAGTAAATTAAATAAACTTGATTAAGACTAGCAATATATTGGTTAACATTATGTACAAAATCAATTATTAGTTAAATAACACGAAGTTGAACAGATGTAGCTGTAGATTAAAATTTAAATAGGTGGTTAGTCACTCTTGCTCTCTCTTCGAAAACTCGTAATATTAAATTTATAATATAAATTATTAACCAAAATAACTTTTATATAGAATAAATGTTGAGACTATTGAGATAATTAAATAATAGAATCAATTCTTTATAAAATAATTGATAGTTTTAATTATTTTTGCTTATATTTCGGTGTATACTGTAATTATTACACAGTGTATAATTAAATGTACAGTATAAAATAGATTGATTATATAATTTATTTTAAAAAGTTAATAGATATATAGAAAATCCCTAAATCGTTCATTATAAATTAATCTTTCATTTTGATTTTAACAGAAATGAGAAAGTTTTATAATCTATTAATAATTTGTCACTTTAAGAAGAATACTTCTTTCTTTCTTTTTCTCACATGTATATAAAAAATGAATATATATTGTTGATAAAAATGAATAATTTTTATATTCCAAGTAAAAAATAGTCTTATAAATAAATCTTTTTTATTTTTACTTAAAATATAAAATTTATGATTTAAATTTTAATTGAGGAGACACTAATCCAATTGAATTAATTATAGAATAAATTTATATTTAAGATCAAGAATAAACATTCATTCTGTATATTGAATTAAAATTTATTATCAATTATATATTTACTCATAAATTTACTGAAACTAATTTATGTTTATAAATTTTCTTATATTTGTATACGTTTTACTAATCCTATTTTCAATTATAATAGAGTTTATGTATGTCTCATCGTTGAAATAAAAACTGAAAATAATGTAACAAAGTAAAAATAGGGTCAACAATTTCCACATAAGAATAAAAAATACTGTTTAATTAAATATAACGTGACTTCTATGTAGACTTTTAGCCTGATATAAAAGTATAATTAAAGATACAGCATTGAACAATTATTCTCTACCTTTTCACCATTGTAATTTGTACACATATTAATTTTACTTTTGAAATAACTATCAAACAGTCGATAAGAACCAAAGAAAAAATATGACGAGTTTTACAATTTTAATTGCATCTTTAGCGTTGAAAAATTCCACTAGTAGCATTTGAAAACAATTAGTTACTTAGTATTGATATTTTTGAATTTACGGTACCTTTCGGTAATACAGCAAATTTATGAAAAAATTATGCTAGGATATATTCGTTCCGCAGATGTATGGATATAGATATCAAAGTCGGTTGCTTCAGTGATTTGTTTTTCCTCACTGTACGTTGTAAAATGCTTCTTGAGTTAATAATAATATCGTTATCCAATGAAAAAATTTATCCTATCTTTACATTATTTTCTATTTTAAATTGTGTTCTCTTACACTTATGACCTTGATTTCGCTTTATGTTCAAAGGTATTCTTAATCTCACTTTCAATTGTAATTATCTTTAAAATTTTTACTCCGAATCGATAAAGTGATAATAAGATCTCAGCTATTTAGGTGTATTTCGTGAATTAATAAATAATAACTCATTCTGTGATCAAATAAAACAAATTTAATAATACAATCAGAGAATATATGTGTCGTAGATGATTAAATTAATATTTAAGATTTAAGTTGAGAAGCACAGATAGGTGACGTATAAAAAATTAATATAGCTCGTGGCTGCAAGAACATGGTCAAATATAATACGTTTTGCTAGAGGGGGACGATGATTTAATTCTCATCGATGACGTGTTTACCGCCTCCAGTTTATGCATAATTCTGTCAACTATCAGCGGGCTATAACTATAAGCGTTTGTAACTAGTTAATCAGTTTAAAATGACTTAGTGAGCAGATCTTTCACTTTTAATTATAGTTGTTTTAATGTCTTTGTTCATTCTTGCTTTTTTATTCCCGCATCTTCGCAAGAAAGTAAAACTTGTACTAAATAAAAAAGATAGGACTACGACGATAGTACAGAATGTTATTAAAAGAAAAACGAAGGTAAGATATTAATTACAAGAAGGTTTAGTTTTTTCTGCTTTTTAATAGTTTTACGACGTATATCATACATTTTTATAAAGTTAAAACATTTTATTTAAAAATACTAGAGTTAGTTCAAATGAATGCAAAGTAAATTGCTATATTAGGATTTTAGCATTAATTATTTCAGAAAATTATTTTTTGTGTTGCAATTTGTAAAATTATAATATTTATGTGCTTTTTCTATTCAATTTAAGAAAATAAATAAATTGCATTTGATTCATATAATCAAATAGAGGCTTTATAATTTGAACATTTATTCGTTAAATTGTATTGCTTATTTATATTTATAAATTAAGAAATTTTTTGCAAATTATTTATTTTTCATAAAAATAGCTTGTATACTATGCGGATTAACTATTAGTAAAATAATTAAATAAATTAATATTTTTCTTATTTTCTTAACAATATTTTAATAAATACAATTAAATATGAATTATATACATTGAATACTGGTAGTATAAACATACATAACATAATAGTTTAATCATTTTTAATATTAAGTAAATTTGTTGTTGTTAAATAAAATTATAAATAACTTTAATAAATTTGATATCTTTTACATTTTTTCTATATTTATTATATTTGATATTTTTTATATTTTTTTCTGTATTTGTTATATCTGATATTTCTTATAGCTCTTTCTATATTTTTATATTTGATATTTCTCATCATTCTAAAAGTGGAAAAATATTTAAATTATTTAAAAGTTTGATTAATTATATTTTAAATAAATAAATACTGAATTAAATATAATTTCTACAATTTAAAATAAACAGCTGATTTAATGTGTGTATGGAAGGAACGATAATATGATTATATCAATTTTTTCAAATATGAGTAACTTATTTTGTTATTATATGCATATTGTTTTTTATTAAATATTAGCAAATGTAATATTGAATATTAAACAAGTATTTATAAATAAACGTAATTTGTACAAGTACAATACAAAAATAATAATATAGTGATTTATAGTTGTAAAAGTATTATTTAGATTTATAAAATAATTAAATAGGTTTAAATTCTGACGAATAGTTAAAGAATATATATACTATAATAATTAATATAATATTTTACATTTTAATTTTAAGAAAATTTTTATATAGTCATACACTATTGTTATAAGGTAATATTGCGAATTCCTTTCTCATTTTCATATAGTATGATTTTCTATATTATAAATTTAATTACCATTAACTTTTATTATTTATTGAATGTAAAGAAAGAGTCTTATTTAATTAATATTTAATTAAAATTAAATTCAATAAATTATGAATTTAGAAATTAATTTCTACAATCGAAATATACTATAACAAAAATAATAAAGTTCATTAATATTTTTTGTTTTACAGAAGTATAGATTTAATGCGGATATTGATCTTAAATCATTTATGTTAATTAAAAGAAAAAATTTTAATTTTTTTCAAGAACATATTTTTTTATAAATAATAATACTTTAATTGTTTTCTTTACTTTCATTTTTTTGTTTAATTAAACTTTGATTATATAACGTTGAAAGAAAATATATGGTCATGAAATAATTTATTATTTTATTTTAATTTATGTTTTTTCAATTTACGTATGAATCATATTGTATAATAAAATTTAATATGAGTTTATAGACGTAGACTTAGACCGTATCATTGCATCAAACAAGTTAAACTCATTTTGTTTTATATATCTGTCAGTAATGTATCATTTTAAAAATTAATATTTTATTTTCTGAATCCTCGATGCAATTATTTTTAATTTTGATGCTCCTAGTGCATTTTTTAAGTGTATGCGATAAAAAACTTTATTTGTTTGTCTCAGTATATAATTATTTTATCAACAAATTTATTTAAATTATGTAATAAATATTTTATAAAATGTGTCTTTGTATTAAATTCCAACATCAAACTTGCTAAAAAGATTTTGATTTGAGTTTATATTTATTTCCGCAACAGTCATAAAGATATATACAAATGTGCATACTCTTTGAAGATAAATTTGCGCCCGCGCGCACACATATGCACACACGCTATATTACTGCGTATATATATTACTACGCTTTATATACTACGTATATATATATACATAGAATGAAAAATACAATGAATAGTTTTCATTATTGTACATATACACACACATATAGTTATACTTGTAATGTTTTTATAATGAGATTGGAGTATTATATAAAAATTTTATAATAGGTAAAAAAAGTCTATCAAATATAAAATATAATTAAGGAATTAAATTAATCCTTTGTAAAAATTTTAAAAAGAAATTTGACGAAAGCATGTTGACCAAAACGCTAGGTTAGGTAAAAGTTTTATTCCGGATGGACGATTGCAGGTTCAATGAGAAAGCAAAGACTATTTCAGTTGTGTTTTAGACATGCGCCTTTGAATTTCAGCGCTCGCATTTTTTCTATTAATAGTAACAGCAATCTAATGGGTTACTCATTCTATCTACTTCATAATATAGTACGCAAGTTCTTCGACTTTCGCAATTTTAATTTTTCTTTTGAGCACCTGAATGGTCCACGCTATCTCACATTTTTCTAACGAATAGAATTGAGTTTCCTACAAATAAAGTAAGCGTATAAATGAAGATGGATGATCCATTTATTTAAATCCATAATACGAATAATTTTCAAAAAGAGGACGATTGAGCTTAAGGGAGAATTCCAGAGGTTTGTATGGTTGTGCACGTCCATGAAATTCTCAACGTCAAGCATGATTCTAACAAGCTTCTCACTGTAAGCTGTACTTTTACGTTAATTATAGAACTCCTTCATTAGAGATGAATTCAGTTCTTCTTCTGTCTTTTTCTTTTTAACTTTTTCTTAAAAAAATAATGATTTCTATAATGAATATATTCTATTGTAATTGTATAAATACTATATTTGTATTATGGTTGGGATAAATAAACAAAACAAATAAACTACCAAGAAAAAAATTACATCTTATATTTTCGGTAACTATCATCTTATTTAATTCTAACCATTAATTTAAGCTTTTTATATTTACAATTATATTTGTGAATGTGTTTTAGTAGTTTTACAAATTAAGTGTTCCAATATAGTTATATTACAACAATTAATATTATGAATTTGACATAGTAAGACAAATAGAAATTTTCCTATAATATTTAATAATTAATAATTAAATATAAAATACATAAATTAGTTAAAATGTTATAATTAATTGTATGCAATATTAAATATACTATATTAATTATGGATTTTTCACTATTATTATTAACTCAAGATTATTAATCATATATTAAAGAGTACTAATAAGTACTAAATACTAAAAAGTCCTCAGAATAGATGTATTTGAGCAATTTTTATTTGTTTGATTCATTTGGAGAAACTATAAGATGATCGGAATTATGCTCAAGCTTAACTTTTCAGAAGCTCTCAACTAGAGCTCTCAGCTCTCAACTTATATAAGAGAATAACATTTGCCTTCTCATTGACTTTTTGATTATGACGATATATAAATAATAATTTTGTTTTTATTTTTAAAAATATATGTTCTAAAAAATATACTTGTGAATTTCCAAGACAAGTTGAACTTGATTTTTTAAATATACTCACTTTGTAATATGAACATCTTTTTTACTAATAACTTTTTTAATAATTTGAATTTGATTATTAACTATTTATATTAATCCTTATATTATTTGATAATATTGTATTTTTTATATTTTAAATGAATTTATTTATGGAAACTGTATTATGCAGTAAAGAAAATCATTTCGTATTTCGTAAAAATATATAATTAAATTTATTGTAATAAACTTGTTTTATATTTCTAAAATATTTAAAAATAAAGTAAAGAAATTTAACAGAGTCAATATATTCTTTCTTTGTAAAAAAATTATAAAGAACTCCAAATTTTTATTATATACAATGGAACGTATGTTAAATTTAATAGGCCGAAAACTGGTAGATGAATTAGAAAATTAAAATTTAAAATGAATATTAATATACAATTAAGTATTAGTTTAATGTAATATATAATATATCATATAATAATATATCATATAATAATATATCATTAATGTTACTATTTTAATAAAAGAATAATGGAATATTAAAAAAGTATATTTTTAATAGAGTTGAAATTAAAAATTGTTCTTAAAATAAATAAAATATCTATGAATATTTTTTATATTTTTATAAATTCTAATTAGTTTTTTTGTATAAATTTATATATTTTATATATAAATTAATATTTTAATGATATATAAATTAATATTTATAATGATATATAAATTAATATTTATAATGATATATAAATTAATATTTATAATGATATTATTATAAAAAATATATTGAATAAAATTATATAAATTTCTATATAAAAATTTGGTATCCTCTGCTACAAAAATATTTTTTAATTTTAATTTAAATACATATGACATTTCATTACTTACTATGTAATTACTTATAACTAAATTTTTAATGAGTACATAATATTTAAAAGCATTTTTTGTAAATAAATAATAAAGATTATATATCAAATTAAAGATTGCATGTTCAGCATATAAATATTAAAATTCTTTTCAATATAATTAATATTTATATATTATTAACATAATAAATTATTATTTATACAATTTTGTAAAATATAGATTTAAGAATAGAAAATTGTAAAGCAGAGCTCACTGAAAGCTTTCTTCAATTTGTATAAAATTTTACTTTCCTTGAATCATTAGTTAGTATTAAATTAATTAACTCATTAATTTTATTAAAATTTTATTTGAAAATCCAAATTATATTTAAAGTATTATTAAATAGTAAATAATGTCGTTCTCAGAGTCTGCTAGTAAAGTAGTTGCTAGTTTCATTGTGCTGAATGCCGTGCATTGAATCGAGACATACTGTCGTGTTTTAGATCAATTCCATCGAGTTGGATTATGATTACTACCTTGTTATTGCCTAGTAATGACTATAATTGTTGAAGTAAGTAACTTTCATGGTTCATGCAGTTTTATTCATAGAAATCGTTTGGCGCGTTGAGGGCAATTGAGTGCTAGACGTTTGTTACTATGTTCTATTGTAGGCTTCAACGTCGATGTTTATACAATATTGTTATTAAAAAGCGAAACAAATATGGTTTTCGACAGAATTTGAAAAGAATAAATTTACTACGAAGAAAGTTAAAAAGACGTTGATGGATTACTCAGTTATGAAATCAACTGTATATTGGTTTATAAAAAAAAGATTCACAAAGAAATTAAAAAAATATAAGTAGCATTCGCAGAAGTATCACTTTATAATGATTTACGAGTAGTGCATATAGACAAGAAATACCGATGGTGTAGTAAAGATTTCTAATTATTAAATTAAATTGACGAAAAAGATTTTACAAAAAGTTACGAACTATCTATCAATTAAAATAATTCAATTGAAAAAATAATTAATAATAGAAATTTATTAATACGTAACAGTGATAAAAAAACATTAAAATAATATATAGGACACTGAATAATCTTAATCAATTTAATAGGAAAATGTATTTGATTAATTTATAGATTAGTGTTCAGGAACTAACCCGCGAATATATTCTTCCCAAGGTGGTGTGATGGAGAAGTACATAGTGGAAGGGGAGAGATAGCAGGGGAAAAGAAAGGAAGACGAACACAATGTATGTAATACTGTAAAACTGTCTTTATTGAAAATATATAGAAAAATATAATGCTGTGTCTATCTTGAAATGTAATTGCCACACTATCACAATACTCGGGTAAAAATTGAGTACCGCGTAGCGTAAAAATGATTACAATAATTAAGTTATATTTTTTAGTTATTGTTTTTATATGATTTGCTTCCCTGCGACCGCTATATTCAGGCGTAAATTGAATATCGCGGAGTTTTTAAATAATTGTTAATTATATATCCAGAATAATGTTGATTTTAGTTTAATATGTTGTAAATCACCAATTACGTGAGTGTCCGACCGAATGCATAATGTGGGCCAACTTTACCGCGGCGTTCAGTAGTGAATTGATCAGTAGTGTATGTTAAATGCCGGTTGCTACTTTCTTAATGTTGCTCGTTAGTCCAAACTTTTGTTCTTCTGGGGATTTTACAGACAGCAGACCCTGGAGCCTTGATCGCTTTCTCATATACGTTGAACTCCGGGAAGACTGTGGCCCAGTGGAGAGGAGTAGGTGCCAGCAGGAAAGTAGCTTGACTCGCAGGGACTTGATATCAACGTCGGGTAGAAGCTTCTCAGTAACGATGCCAATCGCTGATGTTTGAGAATATCTTTGTAAGACCACTCTATTTTGCTTTGAGATTATTTTAGATAAACCTTAAAATCTGGGAAAATTCTGGTCCACAGCGCGCGTGCAGTTGCGTTTTAATATCTTCATCCGGTTCCTTGAGTAGAAGTGGTCATCTTTAATTCTTTGAGAGTGGGAAGTTTTAGAGATTGAAAGAAAACTAATTTTTAGTTGTCATTGGAACCCTAGCCAAATAGTGTCAACGTCCTTTTCAAGGGGGTAAGAACGAAGTACCAGTGGTGAAGTGGTGGCACCGCTTTCGGACGTCGTGCCGCGGCTCGCGCTGTTGACGGCTTGTTCATGCTGTTTAAAATATGTATCGGTTCGTTATGAAAATATCACGAAGTTTGGCAACTATGCGATTATTCCTAGAAGGTCTTATCTGTTGCTTATACTAACTTCGTATTGCAAGACATGTAATGGTCATATTTACCACTGCCGAAATTTCGAGGTGCAGTCGAATAAACACGGCCCTAAAAAGAGGTTATTAACAAGAGAAGTAAATACTCGATGTTTTCAGATTGTAGACGTAGGGTCGTGGGACACATCTGGCAATCATAAACATATTGAATATTTTCAAAAGAATTTACAAATAAAGAGATAGTACAGGTAGTCGAGAAACCACTGGAGTCTCAAATAATTACTTTTAACATAATATAAAGTTTACTAAATTTTTCAATGAAAGAATAAAACTAGAACGGAAGAAACTAGAATGGAAAAATTCTTTTTGATTTAAAGTAATTGTTAGAAATGAATTTCAATGAAGTATCCTTACGCAATTTGCTTCTGAAATAAAGAATGTAATTATTTCGTTTAAGGAAATACTTTTGAACAATTTGTCATTCTTATAAATTTTTTAATTTATAATGAAAAATCATGTAATAAAAAAAATCAAAATAATTCATAAAAAAGATTAGGGTGTAATTACTTTCGAAAATTGTTAGTGATATTATTAATGTAGATAAATTTAAATTATATTATATATATTCGGCTTACATAATAAAAATTCAATGTATTACTCTAAAAAATACTATAAAAAATACCAAATATTAACTAGTATTCACTTTTATGTAAGGTTTACTACTAGAGCGAGTAAGACTACAAGCATTTTAATTTCATGTTAATTTATAAAGCAGATTACTATTATATTGAATTATTTTGTGAACAAAAAATAGGAAATGAATACTTAATCGATGGAAGATTCGTGGAAGAATTTTTAAAGAATCGTAAGAACTTATATTCGAAATAAATAAATAAATATATTATTTTAATTTTATTAAAAATTAAAAGGAAAAACAAATAAGAGTTAAGGAACACGTTTGCAAACAAAACTTTACAATTCGGTTAAAATTGTAGAATAGATATTGATATAGAAAAATCAAAAAATAAGAAGAAAGGTTTGTTTTATGATTTAGCCTATTATTTATAGTACTGTCGACTGGAATTTAGATATTGTAAAGTTATGTTCACTTCTTCAGAAGTTATGAATCAATAAACTATTTTTATTAAAAGTCTAGTGTAGTCATTTTTATTTAATAATTCCATCAAGTTTTAAATAAAATTTTTCTAATAGTTATAGGTTTATTAAATAAATATAATCTGTTATTCATTCATTTTTTAATTTTCTAGATGAGGGATACTATTTTGCCGAAACGAAATAATAAAGTAGCAACTTTAAAATCAAAACCTTCTTTAGAAATTTATCGACCTCCTGGTAAATACAATTGATATAGATTTTTTACGTACATATTTAAAAATATTTATAATTTTATAATTTTTCAGGTGTTAGAACAGATGGACCTAATATAATACATCCATCTACGACTAATATAATAAATCCTCAATTGAACGTGCATGCTAAAGAATTCACTATGAAACAAAATGACTATCATTTACCTATGTAAGAAATTATTTTTTTAAGAAAATGTTGAATTTCATGATTTGCAATTAACTCATTAATGAAAATATTGAAAAGTAGAATTAAAATTATAAATTGTTATTGATAAAAGAAAAGCTTAACATTTATGAATAGATTTAAAAAAAAAAAATATTTGAATTACTTTTTATATTATTTTGTAGTTTAAAGGTAAATTTCTTTGTCTTTAAACTAAATGGATATACAAGATTTAAAAAAATAATATCAATTTCATGTTTGTATATGTCTTTTCTCTAGATCGAAGCTGAATTTGGTGGATCGCCCTTACTATATTCAGCACAGTAAGTCAAGTGGAAACGTACATAAATATCTTTGTTCACAGCATCAGCAACAGCTTCATTATCCATTACAATATCAATTGTCAACCAATTCACAGCATAATACAACAAATTATCATCCTTTAACGATGAAAATGCATCAGCCACATATTCTCAATACACCTTCATTCAGCAGAAATATCTCGCATGTAAGTTATAAATGAATTCAATTTGCATTCGTTGAATATTCATGAACAAAATTTTAAAAGAATTGGTATTCACAAGTACATAATAATGTTTGTAAATCCCTAATAATTTTTAAATCATATAATCATTCGCCTAAAATTGTTACTTTTGTATATAACTATATTAAATTATCACTACCGTGATCTGTCCATAATTTTTTACCTTTTTAGAAACAATATTTAATTTTTACTGAGAATTTTTGCCGTACTTCTATTTAAACCTCTTTCTGAAAGTATATATGTAGAAAATTAATCCGTTTTGAAAAAATTTATTCTTTATTTTCTTAAAAAATTTTTTTACATAATTTTCAATCCAAAAAAAAAATCTTTAAAAAACCCGAGTGTAAGCTCTCCTGTAGATGGTAAAGGGAAAAGGCTGATACTAAAAGAGGAGTGGTAGCAGAGGTATTATAAACTGAGATCGTGATGTTTCGAATATAACTGTATATTGCCTTTATTGAAAATAATGAGTAGACACATAATATTGTCGTTTCTTATAAGCGGGATGTTTCTATGCAATCTTAATACTCAGTCGTAAATTTACTGAAAAATTGTGCTTTTGCCTTTTGAAATCAAGGTATCTTAAATTTCTGTGTCTTGATGTAGGCCTCATTATTGACCAAATGTATCTAGGTTGCTGTATTACACCAAACTCACCGTGTTGCGTTGATTCAGAAAGACTTATGGTAATGGACAGTCAGTTGTAAGTTGAATGCTGCTCCGACAGCCTGTGTGGTCAAGTGTCTAAGCAGCCTCCACGATCAGTCATAAATTGATAGCCGTGAAGCCTAGTTATCGAATTCTTGTAGTCTGGAAGTTATGTAATCTTGTAGTAACAGTGCCGGAATAACTATTCTACTTTTTATTTATTATACATTATACACTAC
>JAPYYT010003706.1:0-14426 GCA_030522565.1 Ceratosolen corneri | reverse complement strand
AAATATTAAAAATATTAAAAATATTAAAAAAATTACCTAAATATTAAAAAAAGTTATTTTTATAACCTCAAAGAATATTTGAATTAATTTTTAAATCAATAAAATTTTTATTGTTTATTTAATTATCTCATATATATATATATATATTATAAATTTTACTTCTTGATGATAAAGCTTGATATTGTATTTTGCACATATACAAACTTCTTAATTATTAATAAGTTTTCTTTGCATAGTATTAGTCTGTTATTAGAAAAGTATATTTACAATAAATGATAAAACTTTAATATGAATAAACTAAAATAAAAACTTACGGTCTTTATAATTATACAAATGAAATGAATAATGGACGTTTGATTTTCTTAAATTTTTAAAAAGGGTGATTAATATATCACAAAATGCGTGGATTAGAAAAATATTATATCATACATAACGTTGCTCTTAAATGTTATAATATATAATTGGTCACCAAGTTTATTCGTATAGCAGAATAATTTAATTACATAAATAATACTTTACTCTATTGTATCTTTGAATATAATACTCTGTAAAAGTGTATTAACCGAAGTATGTAATTTATACAAAATTTGTACATATAGTTAATAGATATAGTGATAATTTAAATAAGATATGTATTTTATATACATAGAATTAGTTGGTTTCATAAAAGTCAGTTTCTTCCATTAAAATTAGTTTCTTCAGTAGCAAATTTACTATATTACATTTAATGATTTTTAGGATCGATACATTCAAATTATGTAAGTAAGTAAAAAATAGAAAATACAATACCGATTCGACCTGATGAATTTATTTAAACTATCTGAATCGCAATTAATTACACATAAATTTTCAATAACAAATAAACAATTGTAAACTGCTAAATATACAATTTAAAATATGTTTTAAAAAATTATTTCAAAAGTCGATTGTATAAATAACAATTAATTATTCATAAAATATAAAAACGTGCAATCACTGCACTTTTTTATGATTTTCCAATTACAAACAAAATCTAGAAAATAATAACAAACTAAAAATTCTTCAATTTTCTAGTTCATCTTGACAGATATGAATCTTGTCCTTTCGCCTACTTTGGGTGCGAATCGTAAGTTCACTTTTTCCTTGCCCTCCTCGCCCACTTCCAAAAACGTATTCCAATCTACCAGGAAGTAAAGTCCAGTCTTCGGCCTGGTAGGTATGACCGGATCCGGCTCAGCTGTGCTTCCTCCAAACGAGGCCTCGAGGTCACTTAAATTGGCATCAGTAGTTTTACTCGAATTTTTATTAGCCGTTTCGTTAGTATAATCATTGATATTGAAGGTATCGAAGAAGCTGGGTTTCGTACTACTTTCAGAGCTTGTAGATGCTGCTGTTGAGATGCCAGTATTACTAACGCCACTCTCGGTGTTATTAAGATAGTCCGAAATATCAAAAGTTTCGAAGAATGAGGGTCGTGCTGCTTTGGTCTCAGTAGATGATACGGATGACTGAGAAGTTTTTGGTTTTTTTGAATTATCATCTACTGGTATCGAGGATGTAATGAATTCCGAGAATGAACCGGATGATTCTAAAAAAACATTCAGTTATATATATATATTTTTTTTTTTATCATATAAGATTTACTAGTTTGCAATAGGTATATTATTTCTAATTATAAAAGATTTATGTGTCGTTTTAAAAATTTGCCAGTTAATTAGTTTAAGTTATATTTACAATCGTAGGCTACGTCAATATATATTTTCATTATATTAAAAATCGTAAGTCCTCTGCTCTGTATACTTGATATTTAATATTCCAAATTATACATTTACATATAAAACATATAAAAGTTTAAAATAATTTATACGTCATAATTCAATTTTATATTGTATGAAATAATATTTAAGTAATTTATTAAATTTAAAATTGGTAAAAATATTAATATATTCGATATATATTGTATAATTGTTTTATTTAATATATATAATGTATGAGCTAAATAATAAATAATTATGAATTTTTGTACGAATAAAAACATTATTAAAGTATTTAGTTAATTAAGTTCTGAAATTTTAAATTAGAAAATGTGAAGAAAAACTTTGTTAAGAGTAAGATCTAAATTTGATAAATATTGTATTATATTACCTGATTGTAATATAATCTTATTTGCAAATTTTTTTTTAGTATTTCATTCATGGCTTTGTTGTAACAGATAATAAAATTGTTTAAACAAGCAAGCAATAACTTTTATAATGAGTTATCCCAACATAATGATTGAATCAAGTTAGTATTAAAAAAAGTAGTTAAGAACAAAAAATAAATTAAGAGTTACAGCCACTTCAATGGTGTTCTAAGAATATTGTCGAAATGAACATTGAAAGATTAAAACAATAAAAGGATAAACATTTAGCATGTAAATACAGTTAATCAAAGTTATATTTATAATTTAAAATATATCTAAGTTAATAATCTACGGATTTTTCTTAATAGTTCAACATCGTATTTTTCTATAAAAAATAATTAGCATAATTCATAGTAGAGCGTAAATAAATTAGTAATCAATTTCTATTGCCCGATTATACAATTCTAATAATACTAAATTTGAATATTTCAATATTAATGAGCTATGTCACTTTAAAATTTTAATTTTATCATTTATTTTATAGAAAGATCTTTAATTAAATTTCCACTCATAATAAACACTAGAAAATGCTACCTTATACAAGTATTACAATATAGAAATCGATCACATGAGAATGTGAACCTATTTGTTTTGTATCAAATCAATTCGACAATATCAAATAACTAAACAGTTAAAATTATTTTCATGATATAATTAGAAAGAATATTAAAAATGTAATATTATTAGTGAATAATTATTTCCAAAGGTACACACTTACGCATGTAATGGAGAATGAAGAAAAAGCATGCTATGACAGTAATGCTTAGCTATTTTTAAACCACTAATCGTACGAAAAATATACGTAGACCAAATAAATGGGTAAATGGACACAGCTTGGGTTAAATAAATTTCGTAACAGTTAGTCGCGATCAATCAACGGCCGTTTGCCTGAATTTGCTGGTAAACGATGTTAGCAAACCCTTCATCTTCGTCAGTCCCCCAATGATCCTCCGAACCCAAAGCTCTGACATTTCTACGAGATAAATTATAAATCTTTTTATACCAGTTGTAGCAATGACGGATGGCGTGGTTTCGTCTAAATCAGCTATTGTCGAAGTCTCCGTACTCGTGCTGGTAGAAGGAATTTGATCCTGTTGTCTTTTGACTTCGTTCTTTAGACTGTTTTTATAATTGTTTAAAATTGCCTCCAGCTTAAGTGGATCAGGGCCATTTGCAAGTGATTTTGTGTTCGATAGAAGATCGTTGGCAATATCTTGTACATCTTGTACGTTAGCTCTACCTTCTTGAACCATTTTTACGGTATTGAGCAGATTTTTTATTTTTTTATTTTGTTCTTTGTTCTCTATTGCGCTTTCGTAAGGTTTGAAAATATGCTCGCTTGGTAGAGTTGTTTGTTCAACATTCTTTAAATGTTCGGTTTGAGAATTTATTTCTTGTTTAAATTCTTCTTTTTGACTTTTTTTTATCAAGCCTATGTTTTCTAAAATTTGTTTCATGTTTGCAGGGACGGCCTCGATTAATGAAGGTCTTTTCGTTGTTTGTAACTCTTGCATTGCCTTTAGGTTTCGACTTTCTCCAATTCCTAATCCAAACTTCGCTAAGAAATTACGAAAATCTTTATCTCTAACAGAGGAAGTCGGCAAAGGTTTGAAATGGGTATATGAATTGATACTTGCAGTAACTGTCGTAGACTGAGGAGTTGTAAATACAGATATATCTTTTTGATTAGGAAATTGTAATCCAAATTGTTTGAAAAGTAATTGTATATCTGGCGATAAGTTCTTAATATCATCTTTACTTTTTAACGATGGAGCTGCAAATGAATTATTTTGTAATATACTTATAAAATCAGATTTTACTGTTTTAAACTTTGAATTCTGAATATTGCTATCGAAACTGGTATTTAATGGGGAATTAATAGTATTTTTAATAAGTTTAAAGTTACTCTTATCATCAGTGGATTTAATTGGTTGAAGACCAATCGATTTTAATAATAATTCAACTTCTTGTCTCATTGGTACATTTTTAACCGTTGTGCTTGTTACGTTGAATTTAATTGGGCTAGTTTTAATATTAGAATGTGAACTCTCTTGATTAATCATCACACTCGGTGTCACGAAAATTTGCGTTGGCCTAATTGGTGCCTCTGTAGGTATAAAAGGTGACATCGATTTCCACGACGGATTATCTGTCATGGTTGTTTTATGGGTAGTCGTTGTGTTTGGTGGAGCGTAATAATGCCATTGGTCTGACGATAAAATATTTTGCGTCGATCTATTTTGTACAGTTGATGTATCTACCTTATTGCTAGTTGTTGGTTTTCTCGTTGGGGCAGAACTATAAATAATTTCTAATCTAGGTGGGTTTTGCGTACTGGTTTTATATCGTGAAAAAGTACCCTTATAAATAGGTCGTTTTGTCGCAATAGATGTTTGAGAAGCCTCGGCTCTTTGATCAATTAAATCTACATTGAAACTATATTTTTCTGGTTCAATTTTCACTTTGGTATTATTTATAATATCAGCCATTGCTTTATCATGTTGAACATTCGTTGATACACGAGTTTCAGAATTTTTATCATTTTTTACTTTCATATGAGCTGTAATCAATTTATGTTTATTGATAATAGAACTTTTGTACATTAAAGAATATTATTGCATTCATAAATACTTGGATTGTAAGCAGTTTCAAGTCTCGAATCCTTTTTATTGTCCAAATACTCGTCTGCAAATATTTGCACAACGGGCGGTTTTGTATACAAATCTTTCAAATTTTCCGAGTTTTTGAGCTTATAAGGCAGGACCACCATCAAAGCTCGTTGATAATCCGATCTCATCTTTTGAAGAGCTCCAAGAGTTTCGTCTTCAATAGATAACATATCCTTTGAAGTTATATTCTGAAGGATATTGACGATGTCGGATCGGGTAAGTGTCGGTAAGCTGGGATTGTGTCGGATCATTTTCTCAACTTCCTCAATCGTCCGATTAATCGAACCTTCGATTTCATATCGAGATGGCATAACTTTATCAATTTCTAGAGAAGTACCGAAGCCTAATAAGGCTATCAAACAGACGTGAACCAGCTTAAAATAGAAACAAAATTTATAATTTAAATAAATAAAAATTATATTTTATAAAAAATAAAATGAAGTGTAAATTTTACTTTTTTATTTCTTAATGTTAATTGTATAGTGTATATTAAATCTGGCATTAAGTTAATTGAGAATATATAAATGCATATAAACGAAAAATAAAGCTTCTTAATTGACGTATACAAGAAATAGATAAATCTTATATATTATATAAACTTTAAATACAATTTGCGAAAATTAAAATTATAAATTTTATTTTAAAAACATAAATCATAAATTAATATTATAAATAATATATTTCAATGACTATTATTGATTTGATCTTGATTTGTATTGATTAGTATTATTGATTTGAAATTGATTTGTAGTTACATTTTTGTTTGGTAATTATATTTGAACATTAAGTTATTCATTAAAAGCGAAATATTTCTTAAACATTGGTGATCAATAGTAAATTAATGATATTCTTAGTATGAAAAAAATTGTTCTAAAATTAATTTCTTTAATATTGCTGAAAATACCAATGTAACTTGACGTAAAAACAAGATGTACATGACCTACATTTTATGGAAAGTTTAAAAAACTCTTGAAAAGTCAATAAATCACTTTACGGTAAATTACATACAAACATCATTGCATTCAAGTATTAACGTTTTTAAAAAACTACTATTTATTATGTATTAATCCTATGTATTTCTTAACACTATCTTAGCATACGTAATTACGTCTTTAATTATCAAAGAATAAGAATTAAATATTTATGAATATCCAAAAAAATTTCTAATATCCTTCAGCATAATATGATAAAATATGGGTTACATTTATTTGGAACGGAATATAAATATCATATCTAATAAATACATACATATACAAAAAAAGTTTATATAATTATATAAATCGTAAATAACATTTATTTACGATTAACTATATAAATTTAAAAATCGTTAATAATTAAAAATAATGTAATCAACTTATCTGATCATTTTTAATTAAATTAAATTACTTGTATGGTTTTGTATAAAAGAAGATGTAATTATAATGAAATAATACGTCAAATTGTTTTTAATAAAATTATGAGCCATTTCTATTAATATATATATAGATAAGTTAAGCTATATACTGCTAATAACATTATACTAAATTATATTCTAACAATATAATAAAATATTAAAACTTAGATAACTCATTTTTAATAGCGATAGTTTTTCTTTAAATTAATATAAATAAAAGGTTCGTTTTCTTTTTTTACGTAATTATATTTCAATCGATATCGAAATTACAGATCTATGTTATCTATGTATTAGTAAAAATATAAAAATTATAAAATTTTATTTATTTAAATTTATTATATATATTATATGTTGTATAAATTTATTAACTAATGAACAAATAACTATTTATATTCAATTAATGAACTTATATAACCATAAGAAAAGAGAAATAGACGATAAATTTCTCCAAAATGTATTCATTTTTTCAATTAAACACATATTAGCATAATATCAATTACAATCGATAACTCATTGTATACATTAAACGAGATTCGCACCTGGAATTATAGTGCTCGGTGTTATTAATCTTTAAGTAAGTATATGCAAAATACTTATATTCTATTCTTTCAATTTCGATGAGGTCGAAGATCTCATTAAAGTGAAGAAAGTTGAGTTGCTCAATGAAACTGCACTAATCGTCGTGTAGATCGAGTCGCATTACGCACGCAAATATTACCGTTCCAATAAACTTATTTTCTTTCTATAAAAAAAATCGTTTTAACAATGCCTTCAGATATAAAGATCTTAAACCTACCGTTATGTAATTATACATTTTTCATATTTTGTAATATAGGAAGAATTTCTTTTCATTTATTCTTCTATTGGCATGGAATAAAAATTATTAGTAAAATATACATTTTTAACAACGCAAAATAATTTTAGAGAACTATGATTGTAATATATAACGTCTAATTATTTGATTATTGTTGTAATTATATTATTAGCAATTTAGATAAATGTCACGATTACTTTACGTTTACTATTATTGATAATCAGAAATGAAAACATTTTAACAATTTAATGATAATTAAATTATTTAGAAAAAATTTTAGCATCGGTAATAGTTAGCTAAAGCTCATTTTGAAAGTGTATCTTTGAAAGGAAATATTTTTTTATTTACATGTTAACTTAAAATTAAATTTCATTATAAATATTTAATTTAAATTTTATTTTTAATATTTAATTTATAAATATTTAATGTGTGAAGTATTAAGATAATTATTATAAAGCGTCGGTTTAAATTAAAATCGGATGGAAGACGACTATTTTTATTAGAATAATTATATATATTCTTATAATTATAATTATAATAATTTATTATAATAATTATACTTATAATTGAAATAGTAAACAATATCAACTATTATATTGAAAACCTATTACAAAATGTTCTTTCAATAGTTATTAATTTTTGTAGGTGATAATTTTAATAGTAGAAAATATTTTGAATTAATATTTTCTTTTAACTTTCATTTATATATCATATTTTTATTTTAGTTGATATAACTGACGGTATATGCCTTAAGAATAAATGAAGATTTAAAAGAAAATTATTGACATAATTAGTTCATTTCAGTATATATTTCTTTTGTAATTTTAGTAATATTTGTAGAATGCCATCTTTTTCCATAATGACCATAGTAAATAGTTGAATAGTAATATGCACATCAATAGTTATGTTCAAAACTTATAATTGAACGAAAAACGAAAGCTGCATTTACCGTATCGCACTAATGAAATAAATTAAAATTTAAAGAAAATAATAATTTCAGCTTTTATTTGTAATCATTTTGAAAATACAGATAATAGATTAATATAGTAATTTTCTGCATAAAATAATGATTATATTAAAAAAGAAAATAATAATAATTAACTGTATATTTTATTTATGAAAATACTTTTATAGAATAACAAGTAAGGTGTTACAATTATTTATTATTTATAATTATTTTTTTAACATATGAGATCGAAAGTTTTTTATTATTTTATTACATGCAAATAGTTATTAATCATTAAGTAATAGTATGATGTATACAGATATAAAAAAATATATGTAATGTAATTCATGCAATGAAGTGTCGTCACTGAATTAAGTTTTTGAATAGTTTTGTAGAAATTTATAAGCAATAAGAATTTTTTAAATTAAAAAAAATCTATATTCGAACTTGAACTGTACTGTACATGTATATTCATTCACACTTCGTTTAAATTCTATAAATTACAGTGCACTGATATAATGCAAAAAGCATATTTTCAAGATGAAAGATTTTATATTGATACAAGACACAATTTTATCTTATTAGGGTATCCAATAATAAAAGGTTAAACTATTATAAATATTTGGTATTTTTCTCTGTCTTTCATGTAATTTTAAGAAAATTGTTTTATTAATTTTTAAGTTCATTGACCAAACATCTTTTATAATAATAGTATAAATGATTTTATAGTTAATTAAAAGTTCTGGAATTAAGTGTATCACTTTCTTATTTAGACGTTGTCAAGTGCCATACAAAATAACGCAACTTTCTATAATCTAGAACGATATTAAATTTTCTATTTATAACTTTCTATAAAGTAATTAATTTTTTCTACTACAAAAATAAATATTAATAAAAAGTTGATGCACAAAATATTATATTTTGCAAGAACTGTTTATAACAGTAAAGAGATTTCAGACGCCAATGAGTTGCGTGGCATATTTTTGCATAATCTTTCTATATTATATATTTTAAATTATTTACTTTCTATATTATACTCATTGAACAGAATTTGAAAAATATATAAGTATTTGAATTTTACTTTTATTTTAAACAACTTTAATCTGTATTAATGTAATATTCTTCATTTAATACTAAATATTTAGTATTTTTAATAAAAGGTGCATTGTAGTTTGTTTCAACATTAATTAATTTGATAGGAAATGATTATAAAAATGTTATATACTCTTTGTTGTATTGTTCAATATATATACAACTACTTCGGATAATCAATAATTATATTGAATTTCACTAACTTAAGAGAGTTATGAGGCAGTTTATTATGATAAATTGTTTATTTAAATGTATTTATTAAAAGACAATAAATTATTCGTTAATTATTTAAATTATCGCAATATTTTGGTAAATAGTTATATATTTACATAAATGACCTCATTTTTTAATTAGAAAACTACTAACTGTTGGAATGGAACGTTAAAACTAAAGAAATAAGAGTTAATTCTATGCAAATAATTTACTCTGCTTCAATGAGCTTGTTATTTCATAACAAGTTAATACATACTTACTAAGCTGAACTTTTCATTACGTACTTATGTAAATAATACTAATCGAAATGAAAATTATTAAATCAATGAAATATGGAATTGAAATACGAAATATGAACTAATGAATCATGCGAACAGCAATCGCATTTATTTAGAAAGCGAATCTGGTACACACCGTAAAAAGTTATAGATATCTCATTCTTAAGATCATAAATTAGCTATATAAAATTTACTTCCGACAATGTGAAAATGCAAAATTCACCCCAAAAATTTCAGAGAATATGCGTAGTAACAATACAGAACATATTACTCACACAAACCATATAAAGTACTTACAACTTTAACTTTAATTGTTAACCATATAAGTACGTACGCTGACAATAAAACAAAAAACAAAAAATTGACAAAATAAATACTTCGAACGAAAATTCGGGATTCGGCACTCGCGCACGAAGTCACAATCTCCTGACACTCACCATCGCAGTCGGCAACGACTCTCTTGACGTGGGGTCAGTTACTCTGCAACTGACTGTTGGCGGCGCCTCCGCTTTCAAGTATACCTGCGAACTTTCCAATATCACTCTTTCTCTCTCTCTCTCTCTCTCTCTCTCTGTGTCGCTGGCCGTCTCCATCTTTAAATTGTCAGCTCCACCGCGAATATTCCCTTTCCCTCGAGAGATCGAGACGCACAAACGTGCACATTGATATGTGCATACTGTATGGGAATTCTCGACGTTTCTTAGAGCCGCTAATTTATGTCAAAAAATTGAACCTCGAGGTACGGCTTCAGCACATTTGATTAGTATTTTCAGTTAGTAATCGACATTTCGCTTTTAATTAGTGTGGGTTATGTGTTAAAGAATTTTGAATTTTATCTGCTATTCATGTTTACTTCGTAGTTTTCGCGAAGATTCATTTTTTCAGAACAAGTTTTCATTTGTTTGGTAGGAAAGAATTTTTTAATTATAGTAAGTGTAAATTTTCCCTTTACCCATAAATATGAAATTATCATCGAATATAAAATCGAGATAATTTATTAGGCGAAACTGTTTTCATTATTTCCGACAAACAAATCTTGAATACATTACTTAAATGATCCATTCTGAATCGATATTTTGATGAAAATTAGTGTTCAACTGGATTTGAAAAAAAAAGAAATACAACGGGTAAATAGGTACATAGTGAATAATAAATGATACCATATTCATTTATTTCAGACGGTAACCTATTGGTCAGTTAACAACCTGTATTGTAAATCAAACTTATAAATTTCAAGTTTGTTTAAAACGAAGTTGAAAATATCAAGTATTTAAAATTAAATTAGAATTATATTAAATTTTTATATTATTGATTGAAATAAGAATTATAATAAATTTTAATAAAATATAAAATAAAGAAAAAATACAGTATTTATTAATATCAATTATTGCTTAAAAATAGAATCCAGTCATTTTTAATAAAAATTTCTAGACAAAAAAGTAGTAAAAATTAATTCTATATTTCTTAAAATCCAATATTAACTTTTCAATTTTTAACAATTTTTCGATTAAACTCAGCTAATCATAAGCAATTATATTGTAATAATAATAATATCGTTCTTGGTATACATACATATAAATTAAGAACATATATAATAAATAGATTTCTAATACCTTTAAACATTCTCTATTTTGTTTTTTTTAGAAAATTATTCAATTATGAAAAGAATACATTCTTTATATTATTAACCTTTAAAGTTTCAAACTATAAAAATATTATTATTAATTGTATATAATATTTAATTTATAGCATAAATCTCGATTATTCTATCTAGCGACATTAATATTAACTTTCACTTTTTGTCATTAAAAATAAATCTTTATCAATTAGTTAATAATAAATATATAATTTGTTTCACGAGTGTTATTAAATCATAACATTTTTTTTAAATATAATTTTATAACACAAACTCTTGTAATTGTATGTTATTTATATTTCATTTGAAAGCTAAATTATTAAAAAATTTCAAATACTTATTAAATTGATAATAATTAAATGTACTATACGATTAAAGTTTAATAGAAACTATTTCATAACTATAACATAAAATTAAATAATATCCTTTGAATGTAGATCATTAAAACATTGCTTAAACTTACTAAAGTAGTTTGAAAATCAACGTAAATACATATATCAATAATCTAAAAACTATATTATATGCCATTTAAATCGCTTGTTATGCTCAGTTTACGAAGGGATTACGCTTTTTCATAATGTACTAGAACTTTATCGAATATAAATAATGTTAAATAAATTATAATAGCTAATAATATAATAGATTTTATTTTTAATACGAAATTGATTTCAGATTAAGTATATGAGCACTCAATTAGCACTAAAGATTATTCCATTACTATTAATTATTATTATTTTTGTTGTTGTTACTATTTCTATTATTATTGTTGTTGTTGTTGTTGTTGTTGTTGTTGTTGTTATTATTATTATTATTATTATTATTATTATTATTATTATTATGATTATTATTATTATTATTATTATTATTATTGCTATTGCTATTATTATTATTACTACTATTATTATTAATATTACTATTATTATTATTATTATTATTATCATCACAATTACTGGAACATCATTCTATGTGAAACATAAATTAACTAAATCATTATAGTAATTTTAAATAAATAAATAAATACAAGATAAAGTATCTGAATTAGAAATATGGATATATTTCAATCAATCAATGATTTTTTAAATATTTGGTCTCTTCTTCCATTATTATATCAACCAAACCATAAATACACACTATAACAGTCAGTGGATTGGTGCGGGAAGAGGACTTTCTTATAGCTAATATACGGATGTAAAGTACAACTTCTGAATACTAGATAAAGTATCTCTATGAGTCGGGAATATCAGCGTGCATTTTACATATAAGGCGCATTATTGAGAAACACTAGACATTCAACATTATACACGAGGATGCATCGATCTTTTCCAGGTGAAATTCACTTTCGATCCTCCGACCAACAACAGCAATAAGTATCGTTATTTAACGTTAGGCGACTCCCTTCCCCTAGGGTTCGGCAAGTTCAAGGAAAAGGAAAGTCGCGGGAATGAGGACACCGACATTGTTGAGCCGACCTTCCCAGTGCTCATGATGCTCTCCCTGAATTTCGTTTTCGAGACGTTTTGATCGCGTCGTGCTCGTTAGAGACAAGGATGTCGCGCCGCTGCTGAAGATATATTGGCTCTGGAATAATAATCTCTCTTTTCACTTTTGCTTCAGCCGAATGTGAAAGTGAAGAGCCATGTATGATCCCTCCTTGTCCCCTTGTTAGACGAGTTCTCAGGGATTTATTCAATTGGAATTTCACTTGTGTGACCGTGGAGGGACATTGTAATTGCTTATATCGTGTATGTGCCGAGCTGATCTTATTAGGGAGATTAAAAATTTTTTCATTGGAAGCTTTAATTTATGACCGACGTGACATCTAATATCCACATTATCGCCTCCATTAGCTTTCCCAATATTTATCGTAATCGTGATTTTATTAAAAAAAATTAATTATAAAAAGTTTTTCATCTTATTACCATGATAAGAATCACATGTTCAACTTCCCTTCACTTCCCCTTACTTCATATATACTGTGATAATTTGAACGCGAATATATGCACAAGTAGTATACGTGTGCATTGAAAATACACTTTTATCATTATTTTGCATTGACCGAGGAAAGCTTAATAAGTTGGTAAAATCATATCGAATGATAAAAATAAAATAAATATTCCAGGATTTTTCTATATCCACTAATTTCTAGACAATTGATAATTGTAAAATACTTCAAAATTATGAAAGTAAATAATTTAATAATATGGCAGTTTCTAAATGTAGGGTAATGCAAAACCGTCGGATTGTCGACATCTTGCTTTCATCATTTATGCAAAGAAAAATATTAAGTATTTATTTATGGTTTGAATTTTTTTAATTTTTTAATCTTTTAATTTAAAAATTAGCGATTTTTACAAGATAATTTCTAATTAGAAAATAATAAAAATTTCGAAATTCTTATGTGTTGTATTAATAGGTATAGTTCAATCAAAATTACAAGTATAGGACTATCAATTATATTTTATTACATTCGAAATACATCATTGCGATATTTTCTTACCAATTTATACAAAATAAAAAAAAAATACAAGTTGATTTTTTTAATCTGTTAGGTAGAATATTTGTCTCTTCAATCATCTAAAACACGAAAAACATTATTTACTATAAATAAAACTTAAATTCTAGTTTATTTTGAATAATTATGATCATATGTCTATACTTTTTAAAATAAATTTTAACTGATACTATATTATTTTTGTATACTTTTTATATTACGTATATAATATAATGGAGATATTATGCGTCAAAGATTTAATAATGAATTAGTATGTTTAATTAAATTTATTATTTTTGCAATACCATTTAAAAACAAACGTTTTACAATAAATCTGCACGAAATTATCATCCGATAATTAGAATCAATGAAACTGAGATATCGATAGAAATACTGTTATCGGGATAATAATTACTATTTAAGCTATTCACTCAAACATTTGGATCCACTTTTAATTTTTAATCAAAACAATTATGTACTCGTATTTATAGTCTATGGTTTTCAGCTCTTCATTAAATATATATTAATGAATAATCAAATCAAATTGAATTAAAAAACATTTATTTATAAAAAAAAAACTTGGATATGAACAAGGTTATTGCTAATTTTATTGTTCGAGATTCCGAAAGAATTTCGAACTTTTCTACGTAATAGCAGTTTTTTCAAAAATTCTTTAGAATATCTCATATGTTTATGATTGTGAAATGTATCCTAAGAGCCTACGAATATACTT